>RJWM01038608.1:0-16638 GCA_004363535.1 Dasyprocta punctata | reverse complement strand
AAGGCAGCAGGTTCTTTTTGGACATTAATGCTGTTAAACAGAGCAGAACTACAGATTGTGAATAGCAAAATCCTTTCACCCGCCCCCCAGCTGCAAGCTGAGCCGAGCCTGTATTATCCCAAGCCACCTTTGCTCCACGTGATGCAGGAAATAACTGGTTAGAGCTGCTTTAGACTTCTGAAGAGGTCTTTGAGGAGCAGTGGGGCATGGGGGTGGGAGCACAAGAACCCTGCAGCTGGTGGTCTTCATTAGGATCTGTCATTTCAGTGGCTTCAGGATCTATCTCCTTCTGCAGAAGCCCTGTAACAGGTGCAGCTGTGCAGTGCTAGATTTGTTTCCAGTTATATTTTATAAAAAGGTATGAATCCTTTCTCTTCAATAGCCTGTATTTCACATAGTGGAAAATATGCGCCACATTTATAGGCACAAGCACTGTCATTTTGTGTGTACTTGAAGAGTGTTGATTCAATGTAATACTCAAGTGATGTTCCACTTGTGTGTGCATAAACATGAATTGGAACTCTCTCCACCTGAATATTTTTATTTAAGTGGTTTCAAAAGAGTAACATTCTTGTTTTGGCAGATCAAACTCTTCATTGGAAAGCAGGGGTGTGTGAAGCTTAAGAGTATCTAAAGGAAATTGTGAACAGAGTTTTAATCTATCTACACCACTCACTGGGGATATAGACAAATGAAGCGTCAGTTGGTTTACACATTCACAGAATGGTATCTCTGAGGAAAATCATTTTTTTCCTTCAAATATGTAATTTGTGACACGTTCTAGGAGCTTAGCATTATGGTATACTGTTAATTCTTAATGCTCAGGTGACCCTCAGAAAGAACTGGGAGGAGCCGGGCGTGCGCACGCCTTTAATCCCAGCACTTGGGAGGCTGAGGTAGGAGGAGCATTGTGAGTTTGAGGCCCGCTTGGGCTACATTGCTGGTGCAAGGCCGGCATGAGCTACATAGTGCAACTCTGCCTCAAAAAAACTAGAGCTGGGAGTTTGGCTCGGTGGCATAAGCACCTATCTGGCAAGTGCGAGGCTGTAAGTTCGATCCCCAGTGCCTCAAGAAAAAAAAAAAAAAGGATTTATGATTTTAGTAGACATGGTATTTAGCAAAAGCTTTAATTACAGGGTCTTTGTAGGTTGTACCCTCACTTTCCATGTGGTTTTTCGGCTCCAGAATGGGTTGGTGCTGCTCATTCCTATGCAGCAATAAGTTGTTTTCATGAGTGATAGTTCTGATGGTGCCATGTGTTGGTTTTATGTTGAATCACAGTAAGCCCTATACCAGAGAATTTCTTGTGGTCTGGAGGTTTAACCATAGTCATATGATGCTGTTGATACCCTTAATGGTAGACCTACTTGACATGGTCTATAGATTGGTATGAACTTGTGCCTTAATGGGTACAGATCACTATGCTGAGCACAGTGGTCCCAGGTTAGTCACCTTCCTGGAATGGGACAAAGTTAAGACTTCTCCCAGAGACAGCTGAAAGGAGAGGAAAACTCTGGAACCTTGTCCCTAGGGAGAAACATTACTCTGAAAAGATTTTTATCATTACTTTGATTTCCTTGCATTCATTAATATTTCCCCATCAGTCTAGACTTTTCTGATTTTGTGAATTTCAAAAAGTCCAAAAGTGGGTCATAAGTTACATTCATTTTAAATTTTGATGGATGCTTTTAAAATAACTTTGAAGGATTTGACCAAATTAACTCCAACCTGCATGTTGTGGGAATATCCTTTCCCCACATTCTCAGAAACAGAATGTGTAATCAGTGCCCTTCTCCCTTCTATTTTGGCAATCTAGTAGGTAAAAATTATGCTTTAAAACATTACTTTAATCCCTTTAAAATTATAATTTATTTAATCACTAGTGATTTTGTATACTTTGATGCCATTTGCATTCACTGTTTTTATGAGTTACCTATTCATAATCCTTTTCCTGCTTTTTCTTTTGCATTTTTGTCTTGACTTGTTTAATTCATGGGAATTCTTTATATTTTGTAGTCATTAAGCATCTGTGTGTCAAATATCCTATAATTTTCCCCAATCATTTTCTTTCAATTTTTCTGTAATAGGACATTTTATATGCAGAAATTTTTAATTTGGGGGGAACTCTGCTCCATTAGCATTTTCCTTACAGCTTCTGAGATTCTTAAAGTGCTTTAAAAAAGCTTCCCTATCCCAAGGTTATAAAAATATCTTTTATTCTTTATTAATAATTTTATGCTTTTATATTTGCATGTATTGCATAAAACAGGAATATACCTTTATTTATTTATTTATTTATTTATTTATTTATTTATTTTTCAAGTGGCCAGTCATTCGTTTCAGTTCTTTCCCCACTCATTTGAAATGCCAGTTTCCTCATTTTTAAAATTTCCATGCTTAGCTATATCAGCTTCCAGACTTTTCAGGTTCTCTTCACTGATGTGATCAGGGGTCAGACACAATTTAGGGTATGAGGTGAGATGCAAGGTAAGGTCTGAACTAGCCTAAGAATGTGTCAGGAGGGGCACTTGGCGTGGGGAAGAAGAAGAACCTTGCAGGCAGAGGAAGCAGGCAGAGGGCCTTTGTCTGTTAAGCCATGGACTAAAGCAGATCTGTCATGTGCACAAAAGAGCAAAACTCCGAGGGGCTCCTGTACTCCAACAGGAGAGACAGAAAGCTCTTGCATGTCTTGAATCTTCTGCTTCTGACGTCTGGCTCTGCCTTCCTCTCAAGCCTGGTCTCCAGCAGTTCTGCTTGGTTTTCTGCATGGTTTGTCAGCTCCAGTAGTACAGGGTCTGTCTGTTTGTCTGTCCCTCCCCCCTACATGTTCTTTCCCTCCACGATCCCCCTCTGGCCTTACAAGTCCTATCTTTTACTCCCATTTCTCTTCCTTCCTGGAACCCCGCCCCCAGCCTGGTTTACTGCTGCCCTCTGCTAGGAAGCCCTTTCCTCTTTCACCCCTCCCACATGCCACTGAACTTGCCACACAGTACTGGAGCTGTCTGTTGGAGTCTGTTTCCCTGGTGGGACTGCATGATTTTTGCAGTCAGGAATCATATGTTACTCATCTTGTATTCTCATCGTTTAGCGTGGAGCCCAGTACACAGACAATTTGTTCAATGATATCTGTTGGCTGAATGAGTGAGCAAGATAAAAAAGATCACTGCCCTTCTAAAAATGTCAGCTTTGTTGTGCAGCATGGCACACACAGTGTGGCGTAGCTTGAAAACAACATCTGTTAGCTTTTCTCTTTGCAAAGGAGAAATTGTCACCGCCGCACTCGCATTCACGTGTGGGAGACTTTCACACGTGACTCACATGCCTGGAGTTTCTGGGGGGAAGCCTGTGATCTCCAGTTTTGCAATAATGCGTGTCAGTATTTTAGTCTAAAGCCTCAGGCATGTGTGTCATCTTCCTGGACACCACTGGAAAGAGGGTTCGGAGGAAGGGAAGTCCAGGGGGTGGTATAATCTGAGCCAGGCATGGAATGAACAAGGGAGGTAGCATGAAATGTGAGGGAAATACTTCACACATGCTCTAGTATTACATTCAGAAAGTCACGGTGGAACGACTGCCTCGTTTATTGTTCTCAAAATCATTGCTTATAGAACTGACATGGCATCAGCTGCTGACACTTTGGTTTTTTCTTTGTACTAAAGTGACGCAGCGTCATGAATATTCAATGCCTAACTTTGACATTCCCACTCAATTACAGTTTAAACTTCTCAGAAAGAGCACTGTGTATACCTGCCTCCTGGGTTTAGCACTGAAGATTTCCTGTGACAGTTATCCTGGGTGATTTTGTATCTTTCAGTCTTTTACTGCCAGCCAAAGTCAAGACCCTTCCAGAATGAGTCTTATGACAGGGTATTAATAGACGGAAGTGAATGTACTCAAGTTGTTCCCAGCTGGGCAGGTAGTATGTGGAGGTTCTGTTTCAGGCTAGCCTTACTTGATGAACAAAGACCCCAAATGAAATCTGCGCCTCTTCCTAATTTTAGAGTTCTGTGTGGTGGTAGACCATATAGAAATCTGTTTTGCACTGATCAGAGGGGAAGCTGAGGTGGAGAGGAAGTTTTGGAGCTTTCATTCTTAGAAAGGAATGCATGTATCAGCTAAGAGAGTGAGAACCTTCATATGTGTGTGTGTTTCTGTGTTGGTATCAGTATCTTGGTTTCCAACATCTTGGAATTGCTTTGTGGTCTCATCACAGAATATTTAATCCAAGTCACATATTCGTTTCACTATATTACACATGAGCAGAATTCTAACTGGTATTAATACTACCTTAATCCATAACATAAATGAATTTTTAAAGAAGAATCTAGTAAAAGAGATGTTTTGATATCCTTCTCTAAGACAGAAACAGGAAATTACTGTCAGGGGACTATGATTTCAGTCATTTAATGAGGGCGTTGATAATAACTGTCTTAGGATCATAATATATGTATCTGTATTTGTCATGGCCTATAGTTAAGCCATGGAGTCTAATACCTTCTATAGTAAATAAGCTTTCCACCGGCCATGGTATTTCCCCCATGTCTACTGCAGTCTACTTTATAAAACATGCAGCTTATACGAAAATTAATTGATAATGCAGTTCCCTTGGCCTCAGAACATTGTATATTCGTGTAAGACTGCAGCTGAAGAAACTCACAATTGAAATGAAAGCAGTGGAAGCCTTACTCATGTCTTACCCAAAGGAGAGACCATCGCAGGCCAGATGCTAGGTTTCTCTTTATACACTTTCATAAGAAACTGAAAAGTCACTAAACTTTCCAACCAGTTTTTCTACTCATGAGGAAAACACACTGGTTGAACTGTTAGAAAAGGGTTACCCAGGGACACAGGAACTGTTCTGCACAGATGTTCTTTGAGAAGGCAAAGTAATATGACAGGATCTACAGAGAGACCTTCTGCCAGATCCACCACAGCCAGTAAGTGTGAGGAGAAGTAGGTAGGCCCCAGGCTGGTACTCATTGCTAAATTAGCCTTAAGAATGTCCTTTGACGTAGAAGACACTGGAATAAAGCAGGCCCTCTGTTGCCTCATTCCACAGTACACGGTGACCCTGCCCAGTTCTGTACTTGTGAGATTTTTTTTTTCTTTTCAAGCATGCCCATGTGGGGAAGTATCAGGCTATTCATTAGAAGTAAAAGCCACTGCCATGAGGGAAAGAAACAAGTAAAATAAAATGCAATAATAATTTTTTTAAAACCTACATGTTTAATTGTTCCAGGTCTTGGGAGAGGCTTTCTGGTTGTCTCAGGGAATTAGAGTGCTTTTATCAAGAAACATAGGACTGCTGCTCTGTAGAACTCCCAGGAGTCCTGGGCGAGAGTGTCTTTACACATTGGGTTAGTCTAGGGAGGTAGGATTTTAGAAAGGCTTGGAGCCAAGATCCTGAAACCAGACCTAGCCCTGTGTTCCACAGCGGTCTCCTGAGCTACAGATAGATGGGCTATGAAGTAATCTAGAGTTTTTCTGGATTCAGAACCTCATTCCCAGAACAGGGAAGTGCAGGGAAAAGAATTACATTCATCAAAGTGCATTCTCCTTCATGTCAGGCTGATTTTCATCTCAATTGGCCTAATTTATTTGCAAGACTAAAACAAATTGATATTAATTCATACCCAGCCTCTTATTCTTCACATTGTTGGGTTGTAACTTTAGACAATTCATTATAGTCTCAAAACTAATGACATAAATTATGTATTAATTAACCAGAGGGCATAAAAGGATAACACCAATCTCGAGTATGAGAAACCCGGTAAACAATTATAATTTGTTCACTACAGATGTTATGTTAAATCTAAAATACTTTATATTCTGAGAGGCATGCTCACAGGCAGGCTAGAAAGTCAGATTCTACAATAGAGGAGCTCTTTCATCCAGAGCAGCATTTTTCAGATTATTTCTCCATTTTCCACTAAGATGCAAATTGCACAATGCAGTTTGGTGGTTAAGAGTACAGCCTTGTGACTGGGAATGTAACTCAGGGGTAGAGCACTTGCCTAGTATGGATGAGGCCCTGGGTTCGGTCCTCAGCAGGGAAAACATGAAAAAAAGTACAGTTTTTTAAGCACCAGTTCATGTTCTACTTTTACTACTTCCAAACAGGTAGCTTTTGAAAGGTTGCTTAACCATGCCTCGGTTTTCTTTATCCTCTAATACAGGAATAGCATCAGTACTACTTCACAGACTTGTGGTGGAGATTAATTAATATATGTCACTGGCACATAATCAGTGTTTGTAAATGTTCATCATTCTTGGTCGATCTTTTTAGAAATGTGTAAGTCTGTACTCATGGGCCTTGAACATCCTTCTTTGAATTTTCTTCTCTCCCTTCTGACAGGAAAGTGGCAAATGCTGGACGGCGGCCTCCTGAACATCACCAAGGTGTCCTTCTCAGACCGAGGTAAATACACGTGTGTAGCCTCCAACATCTATGGCACTGTGAACAACACGGTGACCTTGAGAGTCATCTTTACCTCCGGAGACATGGGCGTCTACTACATGGTTGTCTGCCTCGTGGCCTTCACCATTGTCATGGTCCTCAACATCACCCGCTTGTGTATGATGAGCAGCCATCTGAAGAAGACTGAGAAAGCCATCAATGAGTTCTTTAGGACAGAAGGTGCAGAGAAGCTGCAGAAGGCCTTCGAGATTGCCAAGCGGATCCCCATCATCACCTCAGCCAAAACTCTAGAGCTTGCCAAAGTCACCCAGTTCAAAACCATGGAATTTGCCCGCTATATTGAAGAGCTTGCCAGGAGTGTGCCTCTGCCTCCTCTCATCATGAACTGCAGGACTATCATGGAGGAAATCATGGAAGTGGTCGGGCTGGAGGAGCAGGGGCAGAATTTTGTAAGGCATACCCCAGAGGGCCAGGAGGCTGCGGACAGGGATGAGGTGTACACCATCCCCAACTCTCTGAAGCGAAGTGACTCTTCCACGGCTGACTCGGATGCCTCGTCACTGCACGAACAGCCTCAGCAGATTGCCATCAAGGTGTCTGTTCACCCCCAGTCCAAAAAAGATCACGTGGATGACAAAGAGGGTGCACAATTTGAAGTCAAAGATGAAGAGGAGACAGAACCATCAGCTGGCCAGTCTCCAGAAACTGCAGAGCCTTCTACAGATATAACATCCACAGAGCTAACCTCTGAGGAGCCATCACCTGTGGAGGTATCAGATCGAGGACTGCCACCAGCTCACTTGGAAATGACAGAGCCAGCAGTGACATGCGACAAAAACACCTGCATTATTTATGAAAGCCATGTCTAATATTCACTCCGAAAAGCTATGCATATCAAGAAAACCAGGGGCTGCTCATTGTAATACAGATGTAGTACGCACTTGCCGCTAAGCCTTACCAGGAGACTCTCATTCCCATAGGTAGGAATAATGCTGTTTGAAAAGGAGAAACACCTGCGTGCAGTTTATGTGACTGGCATCTCCCCAGTAGAATAGGATACAAGAAACATCAGGGTGCAGAATTGATGTTGGACAGAAGGTGTCCATCCTTGTGATACGAATCATAGAGGCCATTATCTGCCAAATCCCTTAATTGGTGATGCCACTTTGGTAAAGAGTACACTACTGTAAGATATTCTGAGCTCAAGAGCCCTGTCCAATGCATACTGTATTGCTTTTCCTTTTAAAAATTATAGGTCTGCTATAATAGCAAATGCACGTATATGGGTTTGCTGCACTTTCTTCTTAGTTTTAATTACTTTCCCTGTTCCTTTATAATGGAGTAGTTATTATATTAACACTAATTTACTGTTTCTGATTGAGTCCTCTTTGCCACTTTTGTCCTTATTTTCCCCTAGAGCATTTACCTCAGAGACTTTGGTATCAGTCACCAGTTTCAGGACTGATATCTACAAGTCATTTGTAATGCTCCAAAGTAGTTACTATGCTCATTTTTTTTTTCCATTTCCCAGGCCCACATTGCTTTTTTTTTTTTTTTTTTAATGTATTTCCAGTGAAGCTGCTGTTGTGAAACTGAGAAAAACTTTGCCCTGGAATAGCACTTTAATAGTCAAATAAAAATGTGTTTATCTGTCCAGTTCTGAGAGCCTCTCAGTGAGCTCAACCAAGGTGTGGGGGGAGATTGTAAAAGGCTAATTGTACCCACACTCTTAATGAAAACTGCTGTTTACATTTAGGTAACATCATCCACTAAACAAAGACCGATTCCTTACGTATTGTTTCCAAAGACAGGCATTCAATGAATTCCTATAGGTTGCAGAACATTGGCTTCCCAGAAGCAGTTACAGGGACCCTCTGCTGCCACGCAGCTACACATTTGATATAAAGCAGCAAATAAAAGGGTTTGTGAAGAACATAAACAGGGCCAGTTTTGTAAACCATGTTGCTGACTTGTTAGCTTTTGAAAGGGAGAATAAAAAGTGTAGTGGCACAGAGAACTATGCCATCGTTTTATGTCAAAATTACTGAATTATTTAGTTCCACAAAAATGCAGTATAAGCAAGGCAGCATGCTATTATGGAAAGAAGGCAAAACTAAAACCAGTCATCCAGAGGTTTAATACCTGCCTGTGCCAATCACCAGCTGCCTGGCTTTGGGCAAGCCTGGCCCTCAGTTTCTCTATCCGTAAGAGGGAGTAGACTAAATGAGTGCTGAGTGCCAGATCTTTCTCAGAGAACAAAGCCAACATTAACACCTTTGCTCTTTTCAACAATAGCTATACAGATTTTTACTTTCATTTGTCAGTTCCCCAAACATTTGTATGCTGCATTACTTGCTCAGAAAGGATCAGTTTTGAAAAATCCTATCATTTTAAATAAATTGTGGAACTTCTCCTCTTTCCAAAAAATGATGACCACCTCTACAATTGAGTGATGTTGTTTCCTTTTCACTTACAAGCAAGGGAGACAATAATCTTAAAGCAGTTATCAGGGTCGTGACCACAGCAAGTGTGGTAAGCCTGATGGGTTATCATGTCAGAGGTTACATGGCCCACATTGGTAATGAGAGAATCAACCCAGATGTTTACTGGCCCTCTGGTCACCCTCTGAGAACGTGACCCCGCACAGCTCCCAACTGGGGCTTAATCTCTATCATCTGTAAAATATGCCGGCAGTACTCAATGGTCCATAAGAGCCTTTCACGCCTAAACATTTATAGTTTTATGGAAAGTTTGTGGTCCATGATAGCCCCTGTTGCACAAGACTAGCAAAATCAGCAAAAAAAAGTGGATATGCGATACTGGATGCTTTTATAATCCAAACTTTAGAGCAAATGTATCTGGCTGTGTCACTGAGGGCAGTGGTATTGGCTTTAGAAGTGACTGAGTGCTCGCTTCGGCAGCACATATACTGGAAGTGACTTTGATGCACTTATTTATAGACAAATCTGACAAGACATGGACTTTGACCAGATATCCTTTTAAAAGGAATTAAGTGTTGGTATCCAGTTAAAAGTATCTAGGAGGGGCACCTACAGAAATTAGTAGCCATGAGTAAAGCCATAACTTCCGTTTGGGCTCTCCGGACTAGGGTTTTATGTATTTAGCCTGTAAAAAGTTCTGTTTCCAGTTCTTAGAATATAAAAAATTTCCAATTATTATAGAGGTTAACAAATTCATACCTTTGATTTGTATCCCAAAGCAACAACAGGGACTCACAAAGCTTGTTTTGTGATATTCTGTTCTATTCGGTTCTCTTCCCATCCAAACCCATGTGCAGATTTTCACATGGAAACTACAGAAGGCATCCGTTCCATGTAGAGATTGACTTGGGATAATAAACTAAAATTGGGTGGATTTTACATGAAGCAAGAGCTAAAATATGTGACCAAAGAATGTATCCAGACTGGCTTTGCTTCTTTAGATGGAGATCACGTAGATTTTTAAAACTCTCTCTTTAAGACATCAGAATGCTTTTGATATAACAATAGCTAACCTATAAAGGGAGCTTGGCTTGTACTGGGAATTTCTCCTTCTAGAAATTCACACTACAGCTTCTTTATAAAATGAGAGAGCCCCTCCTGCTAGAATGTGAAATGTAGAAGACCTCATGATTTTCAGGCAATTTTTCAAAAGTAAAGTGAACTATTTAGCTTCTTAGAAGTTCATAGAACTGTGGCTCTGTGTTTGTGTACACATATTCATGTATATCGAGCTCATTTGGGCAGTTTTAAAAGTTTAACGCTAAATCCCAAACCATGTGCTCTGGGGCTTAATGTAGTCATTCTTAAAATCAAGTTTCTGTTTCCTGAGTGATCCCACTCATATCGCTAGCAATTTTTTTCTTGAAATTATTAAAATAATTCATATTGTGCATATTTAATTCATTAGATTATAATCTTGGATGGTATTTATTCTAAATATGGGATAAACAGAATTTTATATGGAAAATCTATGTAATTTATAATGGTTTTGTTTTAGAAATTATATTTTCATATCTTTAGGACACATCTGCTACTCTCATCTTTTTGTATATCATACTGGACAAAAAATACTAATACTTGACTAAAATCTCTAGGAACCAAATGTAATATATGTAATATATGACATATAGAAACTGCTCTAAAATATGAATGTTCTTAGCCATCCTAAGCATTATTGTGCCATGTCATTACATCCAGAGTATCTTGGATGCTTATGAGCATTGCTTTTTAACACACAATGGATTCAAGAATCTATTTCCCTTCTTTATCTTTTTTGTTTCATTTTTAATTGTACAAGTCCATGCTGCTTAAACTTCCTTTTGAAGGGAAAATGTGAAATAACAAGAAAGCAACTTGACAGAAGAGAGGATGAATTTAACTATTGCTACGTAAATCATTTTAACAGACTGATAATATGTTTTATATCTGCTTGGGTTGTTATTCACTGTTGATCTATGATCTGCTCAGCTCTGTAGCACATGAAGAAAATATAAGGCACACAGAATATTTGTATGTTTTTGAAGTAACACACTCTACAAATAGTGTAGCTGACACAGATCAGCTTGACCATGTAAACACCAGTCCTAGCCACTGGAAGTATTTTAGAAAGGCTCATCAGTTACCTTTAATTATACCATTTGAGTATACGTTGTATCAGTGCTAGAACTCTTACAATAGCAGCCACTATGGTTCTGTTAACTGGGAATCTCCTTCAAGAGTTTTCATTTGGTAAGAAATGAAGCATTGATTTATGTTTCACATACTTCATTTTCTCTGTACAATTCAGATATTTTCCTTTACCTATCTTCCCACAGTCTTTTGGCAGTTTCTAAAGTAATTCCTGTTTCCATTCTTGCTTACTGATATTCTTTAATTATCTACCAAACCTTGGTGCATAGTTACATAATATTTGGAGTACCTGTAATCTTCAAGATATTGGTCAATTTTACATGGAGCTGTTCAATTAAAATACCCTTCAGTAGATAACAAAGTTCATTTTCCTAATAACTTTGGTATGGTTGCTTCAGTGGGTAACAAGTTTGGATTAAACAAATCAATTGTGAAGAAAATAATCAAATAGAACAGTTACTTATTATATTTTCCAAAGGACTGTGTTTTTTTCTGTTACAGAGGAAAATGTTACATAAGGGTGATGATGCTTCTTATGAGTTTTTTTTTTTAGATACTACAATCAAAATCAAAGCTAGAGAATATAAAAATGGAAAGTAAGTAGTTATAAGAATATCCTGCATAAATTATTTTTATTTAACCAATCATAAATGTCTCCACATGTATCTTTTTGACATTATAGACCCACTAACAGTGAGTTAGGATCAAAGATGTGTGTATTTATGTTTGGTCTGCTTTATTTCAGTAGTTCTTAATGTCCTTTGTTAAATTGCAAAATAAGATGAAATTGTATCTGGGCCAAAATGTCAATCTGTTGATTTTGTGAACTGTATAATGTTTACTTTCTAAAAATAATTTAAAGATGTAAACAAATGACTAATATATAAGTTGACATTGCTGTAGCAAAAAAAACACATGCGTTCCATCCTGTATTTTGATTGTTGCTTTAATAAAAGGTTTGCACATGTATGTGGAATGTGTCACATCCTACCCAAGGAGCATGGAGTTGTGACCTGTTTTACTCTTTCTAGTTACATGAAAATTGTACTCAGTTCTTATTTCTCCATTTTGCATCCGAAGCATTTTTTGGGAAAAGAGAATAATTTTATGTGAAACCACAAAATTGTAGTCTAATTTTAAAGCCTTAATTCTAGCCTGATAACTTTTAGAACAATTTATGTTTACTTTTATCAATATCAAGAAATAATTTTTAGCATTGGGCATGGTAGCACATGCCTGTAATCCAAGCACTTGGGAGGCTAAGGCAGGAAGAGCCTGAGGTCAGGGACAGCCTGGACTATGTATCAAGACCCTGACTCAAAAAAAAAAAATTTTTTTTAGCATATGGCATCAAGCTTTTATAGAAAATCCAAAAAGAGCAGGAAACTCACATATGCAGACCATTCTATTGGGAGATGGTGTCAGCCACAGAACACCTGAACATCACATCCAAGCCATATCCAAAAATGTGCTAAGTTGGTTTTCTGACATTCAGTAAGCTGCAAAAGCTCAACTCCTTTTAGATGAGATTAGTTGTGTGGTCTGTAACAAAGGAGACTGAAAATGGAAAAGTAACAAGAAAAAGTACAGAAAGTCAGTGTTTTCCTGAAGGGTAGACCAAACAGGCAAACAAAATAGAGTTACCCAAAAAACTGCATATAGGGTCCTTATGGATTTTTTACTTCAACATTTCTCAAAAAGGATTTAAGAATAGTATGCTAGCATTAATGGACAAATTAACAGTTGTGTCATCACCAAAGAGAAAATAAAGTTTTCTCCTTTCTGGAAAATCTTGGTTGATGAATATTTTCAAGACCCAGAACAAACAACTGCTGATTTATTTATTCATTTACTTTGGCAGGTTTTGTAATGCCATATTCTGCATGAACTTTAGTCCAAGGGGGTAGTTTGTGCTAATAATTTTCAGGTAGGGATTCATATTAATGAACAACTTTCAGAGAAACATAATCATTGAGATGGAAGTGCAAGGTTACCTGATATATTTCCTACAGTGTGCCTGATAAGTTGTTAACTCTGTTTGAAAAATCTCTCATAAATTGGGAGCTTATTGGGACCTCATGCACTAGAATATTGTGTTGCTAGGTTTTAAGTGCTGGGTCAAAAATCTTAAACACTGGCCTGCTCTGGGTTTTGGTGAGCTGAAATCATGACTTCGTCCTGTTGCAATAGAAGAGAATTACAACAAAAGAATCACTACTGGTACTACTACACTACGTACCATGCGCAAACAGGAAAATGAATGATTTTTGCCAGCAAGGATGTTGTGTTAATCTGTTTTTCATTACTATGATGAGCTTCCAGAGGCAGGCTAACTATAAGAAAAGAAGTTTTTTTTAGCTCAGTGTTAGATGCTCAAAGTACAAATAGTATGGCATAAGCTCTTGCAACTCACCCCCAATCCCATGGCTGTGTCACTTTATGGTGCTTAGAAATGGCAGGAGGACGAGAGTGAGATGAAAGTCCTAACTAAAAACAAGAAGTCAGAGTGGGACCAAAGCCCCACATTCCCTTCTAAGGGTATCCCATGACCAAAGGCCTCTCAATGAGCCGCACCCTGGAAGTTGCCACCATCACACCAAGGACCAAGCCCTAAAACTTGGAGTTCAACTCACATTGAAGGCATAGTAGATATTAAAGCTAGATCAGGAACAGTGTGTGATGGTGCACACCCATAAGCTCTTTATGCTGGGAGGCTGAGGCAGGAGGATCACAAGTTTGAGGTCAGCCCAGGCAATTTAGCAAGACCATGACTTTCAAAAGGACTGAGGATATCGCTTAGTGCAAAGGCTCTGAGTTCAGTACCCAGTACTGCAAAAGGGGAAAATAAATCAAGGACTTTTCCAACCCTGAACATTCCCTAACCCCCTAAGCCCACAATTCATTAATAAAGGGTTTGTTCAACAGCCCAGGTGGGACAGAATCAATGCATTGCCTCAGTAGGTGTATGTTTTTAAAGAACCATTAGAATTAACCTGAAAAAGGTATGTAAAGTGACATGTTGATGTATTTTTAAATAATAAATTGGAGTCAGCACTTGCATTGTTAGGTAAAATGACAAGAGAGTAAAATAATTTTCCTAAGATACTAACAGACAATAGCTCTTTTTTTTTTTTTTTTTCTTCGGCACCGAGGATTGAACTCACAAGGCACTTAGCCAAACTCCCGGCCCTGGTTTTTTTTTTGAGGCAGGGTCGCACTGTGTAGCTCAGGCCGGCCTTACGCTCGCGTTGTAGCCCAAGCCGGCCTCGAACTCACAACACTCCGCCTACCTCAGCCTCCCGAGTGCTGGGATTAAAGGCGTGCGCCCCCACGCCCGGCTTGACAATAGCTCTTTTTAAAAATGAGCATTAATGTAGCAATATGAATTTCTCAGGAAGAAACTAAATTTCTCATTACCAATGTATTTTCATTGAATAGATGAGTTATTCTTTTTCCATCAAACTCACAACCTTGCACCTGCCAGGTAGGGGCTTACACCCTTGAGCTAAATCCCCGGCCCTATTTTTTTTTTTTTTTTTTTTTGAGACAGGGTCTCATTATGTAGTTCAAGCCAGCCTTGAACTTACTTTGTAGCCCCGGCTGGTCTCGAACTCACAATGATCCTAGGTGAGTTATTCTTGTGAGTACCCGCAAGTAAATGGAGTGGATTTTCCTACAGTTGAGCCATGTCACAAAGTTCATTTGTAGAATAGAAATCTCAGTGAACCATGAAAAAAATCAGTGGAGCATAGAATGCTAGGAAAATTAAGAGACTTATTGCTCATTGTAAGTGCTGTACTTTGCCTATTTCCCTAAGTTTTCGTGATTCATACAAAGATGATATATGTTGAAGAGTCCCTAAACTGTCTAATGCCTCTGCTTTGGACTTTTGAGGGATTTGTTATTGCTGCTGCTTGTTTTTTAGTTTTTGTTTTGTTTTAGTGATGGTATGAGGGATTGAACTCACGGCCTTTGCACTGAGTTACTTCTTCAACACCTTAAAAAAGGGTTGGGAGCCGGGCGTGGTGGCGCACGCCTTTAATCCCAGCACTCGGGAGGCTGAGGTAGGTGGAGCATTGTAAGTTCGAGGCCAGCTTGGGCTACAACGCGAGCACAAGGCCGGTCTGAGCTACATAGTGCGACCCTGCCGCAAAAAACCAGGGCTGGGAGTTTGGCTCAGTGCCTTAAGCGCCTGCCTTGGCAGGCGCGAGGTTGTGAGTTCAATCCCCGGTGCCGCAAAAAAAAAAAAAAAAAAGGGTTGGGACAGGGTCTCACTAAGTGTCCCAGACTGACCCTAGTATTGAGATCTTCCTGTCTCAGCCTCCTGAGTGACTGGAATTACGGAGATGTACCACTGTGTTCCATAGTGCCTCTGGGTTTAATTCTATCTGATTACTGTATCTGCTGGTGCTGCATGCTTTTTTGATGTGGACATTTGGTGAGGTGAATGAACAAAATTTCAAGAGGATTTGTACTTCTAGCCACTGAGGTTCTTATGCAAAATGAGCAAAGAAACTTTTTCTGAACAAGATAAAAATTATACTGTAAAGTTTTACAGATTGCCCTCCATGCAAATGGTGTTTCTCTTCTCTTCCCTGCTGGAATTACCTCAGCTTCTCAGCCAGCAGACCAACTTATTATGTAGAATGGACTCTATGACATGATTTATCTGCTGTGTTGTAGACACTTTATCCATTTAACATAAAAGAGGTAAAGTTTAATGTTGTTTATATCTGAAATTATGTAAAAGTGAACCACTACAGAAACTAGGACCTTGGCATGCTATTTGTAGAAATGTGCTCATCTAATGAAGACAATTTGAAAATCTTAAGACCTCAGAAAATTTAATTGTGTAGTCCACACTGTTTTTATAGAAAAAAGTGACACCTGATATGAAGAATGTGTGATTGTCAGATTTGTATGATATGAATACTATAATTTTCCATATTTAAAATTTATCCTGTTATTTGTATTCACAATAATAATTGAGATACATTCATTATATTTCTGAACCCTGCTAGATCCTGGAGAAAATGCAAAATTAAACATATACATATACTCCTTTATCATATTGAATTAGAGTTGATTGAATTAAGCATATTTTACTGACTATGAATCCTTTGAAACTGATAATTGCTGTGTTTCATACAAGCACACAAACTCTTAATAACCAGACTGTGTTAATAAAATACGCCATACTCAGGCTGGGCCTGGTGGTTCATGCCTATAAACCCAGCACTCAAAAGGCTGAGGCAGGAGGATTGCTACAAGTTAGAGGCTAGCCTGGGTGAATTCAAGGTCAGCCTGAACTGCATAGTGAAACACTGTCTCAAAAAAAATTTTTAAAAATTCCATATTCAATAATTTTGAATCAGTGAGAGATTTATGATGTGATTATAAAAGTAGAGAAGCTGACAGATCTATAAATGTTTATCTGCAGTAGAAGAGTTTCTGCTATAATTCAAGAATAAGATGTCATTACTAAAAAGGTGTATTATGGAAAACAGAGTTTAAGAACAAATAAACATTCAATGTGTCTCCTCCAAGTCCTTAATATGGATTTGGATTTGTCCTCGTAAACTTTTTTCT
>RJWM01038607.1:0-16630 GCA_004363535.1 Dasyprocta punctata | reverse complement strand
CAATCTGGGTTGAAAGTTATTTTCTTTCAGGATTTGAAATACTTCACTCCAAGCTCTTCTTAACTTAAAGGTTTGTGTTGAGAAGTCTGCCGTGATTCTGATAGACTTTCCTTCATAGGTCATCTTTTTCTTTTCTCTGACAGCTTTCAGTATTTTGTTTTTGTGCTGTATATCTGATACCCTTATTATTATATGTCTGGGTGAGGATTTATTTTGGTTATGGTTAACTGGGGTTCTGTATGCCTCAGTTACCTGTACTTCAGATTCTCTTCCCATGTTTAGAAAGTTTTCTGCTATTATTTCTGTGAATAGTCTTTGCAGGTCATTAGTATTGACCCCTGCTTTTTCATTTATGCCTATTAATCTTATGTTACTTCTCTTGGGATCGTTTTGCAGCTGTTGAGTTGTTGTTTCTTGGTTCCTTACTATTTTTAAGCAATCTTTTCTTTCATGGCCATGATTTGCCATGCTGTCTTCAAGATCTGAGATTCTATCTTCAGCTTCATTCAAGTAGTTTTTCAAACTTTCCATGGAATTTTTCATTTCCTGCATTTCCCTTTGCATCTGCTTCACGCATTCTGTTTGTGTCTTATATTGTTCATTCAAAGCTTTGATCATTTTCTTAAGTTCTTCTATGTTTTTATCTTGCTCTTCTTTAGATGCACACAGCATTTCTTTAATAATGATTCTCATTTCATTTTTTAGCTGAGAGAATATTTCTGATTTGAATTTCTCTATAGCTTCATCGAGCTGCTTCTTTACTGCATTTTCTATCATTTCAGAAAATTCAGTTGTGTGACTCCCACTGTCTTCCATTTCTTCTCTTGGCTTTGTTCTCAGTGGGCTGGGGTACTGAAACTGTCTCTTGGCCTTTCATTTTGTTATTTTCTTCTAGAACCTATGTGGCTCTGTGTCCTGCAAGGGTGACTGGGCGTTCCCCTGGTGAGTCGCGCTGAGTCATGGGACCAGGTCGAGCTGGATCCTGTGCGTAGCAAGTGAGGGCTGCCTCCCGGGGCATGCCAGTGGAGCCTCCACCTTACTGGGTGGGGGCCAAGGCCTCCCAGTCCCAGGGAGCTAAGCAGAGTATAACCCGGAGTGTGGTACTACCCGGACCCTGAGTCTGGCTGCAAGGAGTTCAGAGCTTCTGCTGTGCCAGGCAAACCTGGGTGAGTTCCAGGCCTCCTAAAGAATATTTTAATTACCTTGTTGGATAGGCTGTTTTTTAAACCTCAGTGCACCTCAGTACTAAAAGCTACAGTTCTAGGTTGATATGGCTTGTGTCCAGATGTGAACCCAAAGCCTCATGTGATTATAGGTGGGGATTTTTCAGAGGTGGCTGGATCTGGAATGTATGACTCTAGTATTGATTCATGGTGCAATGTAGGGTCAGGGGCACTAGGATTAAGGGTGTGAGTGTTACCTGTCCTAAGTAGTCTGGATAAGATACAAGGAATAGAAAATGCTGTAATCATCCTTGTTGCTTTACTACTTTGTGTCTGTTATTAACTGTTTCTCTTCTGTGATGCCTGTCTGCCATGTCACACTGCATTAGAGACAACCAGTTATGGGCTGAAATTCTAAACACTGTGTGCTAAGTAAACCATCCCCCTTTAACTTGGGAGCATTGGGTATTTTGTCTCAGCAATGAGAAAAGTAAATACCACACAATTTGGACCAGAGAAGTGGGGTCATTGCTATCACTGTACCTGACTATCTGGTTTAGGAGCCTTTGGAACTGACTTTTGCAAAGGTGAAGAGTTAGGAGAGGTTTGGAGATGCCAGCTTAAAAAGTAGAGTTGGAACACCTGAGGTTGTACTTGATGGGAGATTCTGGTCAGAACTCAGAAGACCAGAATGCTGATAGAGAATCTGCCAGTAAAGATCATGTTCAGGAGGTTTCTTCTGGGAAAAGGACTACATTGGTTGGTGCACTCCAGTTGATGTGTGTTGTGCTTTGGCAGAAGGTTTTCTGCATTTTGCTTGTGTCCAGAGACTTTGCCTGAGACTGAGATTAAATGTGATAAACTAATCTGGCAGAAGAAATTTCAAGGCAGTTTAGTGTTGATGTGGTGGTGTGGCTACTCTTGGGGGCTTTCACCAGATTTATGTTGAGAATTGAAAGCAAAGAGCCCTATAGAGTGATTTAAACCATTTTGAGTTTGGCTAGAAAGAAAGCTCCAGTAAAGTTGTGGACTGTAATGATAGAGCAGAGGAGATCTTGATTGCTAAGAAGGAACAGAAGAATAGAAAAATGGCCTGCGGGCATCACAAGAAGCAGCAGGACTCCCCACTTCACAGTCACAAAGTTGTAAAAGTGAAAGACTTTGATTTGAGAAAAGAGCCCCAGAGCACCATGCTCCAGAATGGTGGCAGCCTGGGGAAGTTGTTCCTTGGGATTTGGTTCATAGGCAGTCAACCCCCACAGCCAAGACAAAAGGAAGTCTGGCTACTGTTCCAGATGGCAGCGGTCATTGGCATCATCCACATGGTGTTAGCTTTAGGTGCAAGGAGAATGCAAGAGTTGTGAGGTCAGAAAGGATTCTACCCAGATTTTGGAACAAGTCCTGGGAGGTCAGGCAGTGTGTCCCTGAGAAGGCAATGGATAAAGCTATGAGTGTGAAGCTGAAAGTGAAGTGGAGATTCCAGAAGCTTGGAGAAGTCAGGAATGTGGATCATCTGAGCAAAATCGCAAGGAAAGAGAGGAGCCAGCCTAAGAGAGAAACTGTGGGAGCTACAACCACTGGAAGTGCTATAAGAGCAGAGCCACTGAAACCCTTTGGAGTTCACAACTTGTCACAGATTGCCTTAGATGCTGGACATGGATCTACAGGATTTAATGTTTTTCCTGCTGGATTTTGAAATTGATTTAGTCCCATTCCTTTGTATCCCTTTATTTGTACTTTTTGGAATGGTAATGCTTATCTTGTGCCATTGAATATTGGAAGTGTTTAAATTTCTTTTCATTTGTACAGGGGCTTGCAGCCAAGTTAGCCTTAAATCTCAGAGTAGACTGACTTTCCAGCAACGCTGAAATTGTTAGGACTTTGGAGACTCTTACAGATGGACTAAATTCCATTCGCATAAAAAGCTGTGCATGAGTTTTTGGGGGGTCAGAGATAGGATGTTATGGCTTCTGTCTAGGTGTCCTCTAAAGTCTCACATGGTCGTAGGTGGGGCTTTTTCAGAGGTGGCTGGATCTAGCATGTAAGACACTGAGATTGATTTATGCTGCAATGTAGGATTAAGACACTAGGATTAAGGGTGAGAGTGCTACCTGTCTTAAGTAGTCTGGATAAGATATAAGGGTTAGAAAGAGCTGTGGTTGTCCCTTGTTGTTTTGCTACCTTCTGCCCACCATGAACTGTTTCTCCTTTGTGATGCCTGTCTGCCATGCCACTCTGCCTTGGGGCCAACTGATTATGGAGTGAAATCTCTACAAACTGTGAGCCAAATAAACCTTCCCCTTTTAACTTGTGGGTGTCGGATAATTTTGTCTCAGCAACGAGAACAGTAACTAAGATGAAGGCTTTATAAATATTACATGTATAGAAGTGTTTGTGCTGGGGATTTAGCTCAGTGGCATGAGCACCTGCCTGGCAGGTGCAAGGTTCTGAGTTCAATCCCTGGTAGCAAAAAAAAAAAAAGGTTTGTGAAGACGTTCAGATAAAACAGTTTAATGAAGGATCTCAGATTCTGGTGAGCAGCGATATAAAAATGAAATGAAAATAAATACTATTCACTGATCATTTACTAAGTGCTTAGAACTATGTTAATATGTATAGAAACTCAATCTTTTTCAACAATCCTACAGAGATGTTATTATTATCTTTTATAGATAAAAAGTGTGAGATGGTTTCATAGCTGTTATGTGCTGACCCAAGAATTGAAACAAATTTATCTTTTAAAAACCTGTGACTTTCCCCATTATTGTATTATTCAGTGATTACTAGGGAAACAGACTTAATGCAAGACATACAAATATATAAAAACACAAGACTGGCTTACAAGACTGGCCACCTATAGAGTCAGGCGTGGAAGAGAGCAAAAGGTCTGTCTGCATACTGGAGATCTGAAAGATCCAGTCAAAGGCCTGATGCTCTTTGTGGTGTCCCACGTAAATCCTTATTAGGAGGCCAAAGCGTCTATGATGGAAAGCTGAAAAGTATGTGCTGAAAGGGTCTGTGCTGGAGGCTGAAGAGTCTGCCCTGGTAGCCAGGATACTATGACAAACCTGAGAGTGAACACTGGAGCTCCTCCAGAGAAACAGAAGCAAGCCTTATATATGTTCAAAGTGTACAATGTGATTATTTGGTATATGAACATATCATGTAATGATTATCAAATTAATGCATCCATCACAACTCATGTTGTACATTAGGTCCTCAGTGGTAGTTTGTCTTATGAATCAGAGTTTGTGTACTTTGATTAACATCTCTTCATTTTACTCTCCACCCCTCAGACCCGCTACATTCTCTTTTTCTGAGTTAGACTTTTTTAGATTCATGGTGTGAGATCAGCAGTATTTGTCTATTTATCTCTTAATTCCACTTAGCATAATGTCCTTCAGGTCCATTCATGCTATTGAAAATGGCAACATTTTTCTTTTTTCTTTTCATTCTCTCTCTCTCTCTCTCTCTCTCTCTCTCTCTGTCTCCCTTCCTTCCTTCCTTTCTTTTTTTATGGTCCTGGGAACTGAACCCAGGGCTTTTGCACTGACCTACATTCCCAGCCCATTTTTAAATGCTGAGACAGGGTCTCACTGAGTGGGTAATTGCCCAGATTATGCTTGAACTTCAGGGCTTTCATAATGAGCTATAACCTCAGTCCATTTTTATTTATTTATTTTTTAATTTTGAGGCAGTCTTACTGTTACTAAGTTGCTTAGGCTGGATTTGAATTCATGATCCTATTACCTCAATCTCCAAAGAACTCAAACTACAACCATGTGCTACCACCACCCAACTACCACATTTTCTTTACCCATTCAATCCCTCTGATGGACACTCAGATTGTATCCATACCTTTATTATTGTGACTAATACTGCAATGAAAGTGGGGGTGAAGGTGTCTCTTTCAGGTTCACCCAAATATGAGTATCCTGTTTTCTAATGGATAAAATGAAGAATTTGAAGTCAGCCATGTGGCAACCCTCCCAAATGTAATCAAACAGGCCCAGGTAGGACAGCTCTCCCCCAGTGCAAGCAAGCAGGCCCATACTGGATACTGGCATGTGCCCCTTCCCCCGTATAAAGATGAGACCATCTACCAACACCAAGATGACACTGCATTTTGCTTTCCCTTGGCCTGGGACAGCTGAGACAAGGACTAACCAACCAACCTGACCTTGAATAAAGACAGTGCCTAAGGAGAGAAGGAAGCAACCAATTGTAAACATTAAATGCAACATTACTCTTGAACCCCTGCCCTGAGGCTTCCATCTAGCAGAGACCAGAAAGTTGATCATGTTTCCCATTTCCCAATGGAAGCAAGGACATTTCTTGGCTTGGATAATTACCACAGTCTGGGGTGAATAGATAGCAGGACCTCTGGTGAAGGAAGGGCATTTCAGAATCCCCTAGACCCTAAAGCTAGGCATAGAAAATCACACCAGCCTTGATTCCAAACTTGAGATCTTGAAAAGAAACCACTCATGCAAAACCATAGGAATTTTTTGTTTTGTTTTGGTACCTCATGCCTGCCAGGCAGATGCTTAAGCCACTGAGCCAAACTCCCAGCCCTAGGTTTTTGAGACATGGTCTCACTATGTAGCTCAAACCGGTCTTGCACTCATGTTGTAGTCCAAGTCATCCTCACACTCACAAAGCTCCTCCTATCTCAGCCTCTCGAGTGCTGGGATTAAAGGCATGCACCACCATGCCCAGCAATAGGAATTTTTTGGACTCAATCTTTTTTTGATTTTTCTACTTTTTATTATTTTTATCTTTCCTTCATTGTTAGTTTTTTCCAACCAAAAAAGAGAACTAAAGAACAATTTCTTTAATGAATATAGATGCAAAAATTCTCAATAGGATAAAGGCAAAAAGAATGTAATGAATCATCAGAAAGACTACACACCATGAATAAGTATGCTTTGTACCAGTGATGGTACAAAGGATGGCTCAACATATGGAAGTCAATAAATGTAACATCATATAGAGAAGCAAGTACAAAATCACATTATCATCTCAATAGATGCAAAAAAGTCTATGACAAAATTCAACATGCTTTTATGATAAAAATACTGAAGAAAATAGGTATGGAAGGACCTTATCTAAAAGTGATAAAAACCATTTATGATAAACCAAAAACCAACATTATATTAAATGTGAAAAACTGAAAACTTTTGCTCTAAAATCCAGACCAAGGAAAGAATGTCCACTATCACCACTCCTGTTCAACACAGTATTCAAACTATTAGGAAAAGCAACCAGGCAAAAGAAATAAAAGTCATATTTAGGAAGAAAGGAAGAAAAATTAGCATTATTTACAAATGTCATGATATTCTACATAGAAGATGCCAAAAATTCCATCAAAAGACATAGGATTAATAGCCAAATTTAATAGCATAGCAGGATACAAAGTCAATACTCAAAAATCCATAGCAATCCTGTACATAAGATCCTCATTAGTTTAAGATCAGAGGTCCCAGATAACTGGTGCCTACTGTGGCCTGAAACTGCCTGTCTGGTGGATTTACTGGGAGTGTTTTGATGGTGTTTGGATCTTGCATGTTGATTCTGGAGACATCAGGCATGGACATAGACAAGAGCTTTCAATGGGAGTAATACATTCATTGGGATTAAAACACGGGGCAATCTCTTTCTTTAAAATATCTTTTAAAGAAGGCAAAGGGCACAGTGTCAGCTAGCAGTATCTTTAGCTCTGGGAAATAATTAAGTATGCAGGCAAGAACTTTGGATAATGGAAATTGGAGACTCACTGTAGAGGGTCCTTGATAATGGTTTAAGAATAACCTCTTTAATAAATGGTGTTGGAAAAACTGGATATACATATGCAGAAGATTGATTACAGACTCATATCTCTCACCATGCACTAAACTAAAATCAAAACGGATCAGAACTAAACGTTAACACAAAAACCTTCTGGAAGACAAAATAGGTAAAACTCTTGAAGTCATAGCATAGGCAAGAACCTTCCAAATAGAATCCTTGTTGCACAAGGAATAACATGAAGGATCACCAAATTAAAAATTTGTGCACGGTAAAGGAAACAATGCGAAGAGACAACCTACCAAATGGGGAGGGCTACACCTCAGACAGATGACTAATATCCAGAAAATATAAAAAACTCAAAAAACTTAGATCCCACCAAAATAAAAGAGCAACCAAAAAATGGGCATTTGAGATGAATAGACACTTCTCAGAAGAGCAAATAAAAATGACCAATGAATACCTGAAGAAATGCTCAACATTTCTGCCATTAGAGAGATGCAAATTAAATTGACACTGAAGTTCCATTTTACCCCAGAAAGTATGGCTATCATCAAGAAATCAAATAATAACAAATACTTGTGAGGCATTTGGGGAAAAAGAACTCCTTCTACATTGTTGGTGGGCATGTAAATGAGTACAGTATGGCGACCCCTCAAAAACTAAAACTAGACCGTCCATTTGACCCAGCTTTTCCCCTTCTTATTACCTTTTTGAAAGAGTTAGAGACATCATATTACAGTGCTACGTGCATAGCCATATTTACATCTGCACAATTCATTACAGCTAAACTTTGGAAGCAGCCTATGTGTCCATCAACAGATGAATGGGTAAAGAAAATGTGACATTTACACACAATGGAGTACCACTTTATCACAGAAAAGGATAAATCTGAGTCTTTTGTAGGAAAATGGATGCACCTTGAGACCATAACGTTAAGTGAAATAAATATGCAAACTTAAATATTACATGGTTTTTTTTAAATTTGAGAAACCCAAATTATAAATTAATAAAATAAAGCATAGATAATAGGAAGAAGGGAGATAGGTGTTTCTCAAATGGGCAGGGATCAAGAGATGAAGAGCTCCACACAAGGAATGTATATATTTTGTACTGGAAATACATAATAATAAAAAAATGAAGTTGAATGATTAGATCTTATAAGAACTTTTAGGCCTTTATGATCACTATTCTCTGACAAAGCAACTGTGAGTAGTCAGAAATACCCCTAAACAGCATCAGGAATAAGGGATGAAGAACTAGGGGAAACACATCTACCAGCTGCTGCCTGCTTCTGGAGAAAGGACAAGAATTGGGTAAGAAATCTCAAACTTGTGGGCGTTATCCTCTGCTCCCAGGGCAAACTCCAAGTCGTAATAGAGGTCCTTAATATTTATACTCAATTTCATTGTCACACTGTTTTGAGATCTGTTCTTCTCTCCTTTTTGGAATTATAAAACCCAAGAGAAGGATCTTGCTTTTTTCTTTATTTCTTAGCTCTTAGTCTTGGAAAAACATATTCAATATTAATCCTTGTACATTTACTGTGGCTCACTCCACAAGAATATATATTCTGCAAGTAGATTGATTTGTTGTACCTGAATGTCAGCTCTGATATGTGGAGTTAAACTGCTTCCACGGTTTGCTTTCTAGTGAGCAGTTTATGTTTCTTTTCTGAGCTACCAAGTACATTTAACTGTGCTGGTATTTTGTTACCATGACAATTTAATGTCAAAGAAAATCCATGGGAAGAAAAAGGAACCTGTTTAATATGGTGAGAGTTGACCTACCAGCTTTACAACTCAAAACACATCATTATAGCAGGTTGTACTGACATATTGTGACAATTTGAAACAATTATTTACCCAGTCCATCACATTTCTATTAACAAGGTTTTTGTAAAACTGCATTCAGTCTGGAATGTCAGAATTTAAAAATCCCTCAGGAGCCTTGGAATAATTGAGAAGAAAGCTAGAGGAAAAAGCTCAAAAGACACGTTTGGCTGAGGGTTGCAAGCAAGGCAGCAGGTGTTAAAGATACACTTTGAAAGGCCAGGTGTGGTGGTGCACACCTTTAATTCCATGACTCGGGAGGCTGAGGTAGGAGGAGTGTTGTGAGTTCAAGGTCAGCTTGGGCTACAACACGAGCACAAGGCTGGCCTGAGCTACATAGTGCGACCCTGCCTCAAGAAACTAGGGCTGGCAGTTTGGCTCAGCAGCTTAAGCACCTCTCTGGCAGGCATGAGGTTGTGAGTTCAATCCCTGGTGCTGAAAGAAAAAAAAGAGACACACTTTGATTTCAATACTTCACTTAAAAAATGGAGTAAAAAATCCTTCCAAAGTAAACATTAGAGTTCTTAAATTTGGTTTTCTTCAATATGAATGATGACTTACTGGACACAGTGTATACTTTACTAGCTCTGGTGGTTGTTTACTGTCTTCTGCCCTTTGATAATGATTTTCTTTGGAGATAAGAGTGCATTTTCCTTATGTTCTTACAGTAGTCATAGTACCAACAACTCAGGGTAAGTCAAGCAGAAACAGTAGCCAATAGTTGGTTTATAGGGACTTCCTGGTATGTCCCATCCCCAGTTTCCCACAACTAAAACTGCTTACCTAAGATAATCAACTTATAAAGAAAAGGTTTACTTGTGTTCACAGTTTTGGAGCTTCTTCTCCAAGATGGAACAGAGTCATTGCTTTGGTCCTCTGATGAAGGTGCCCAAAGACAATGGTGAAGAATGTGTGGCAAAGCAATCCACTCACTTCACAGCCAGGAAACAAAAGTGAATGGGAAGGGGACGAGAGCCTGATAAACTCCTTCGAGTGCTCTCTCCCATGATGTAAAGACCTTGACCCATTTGAGCCACCTGAATGTATACTCCAGCTCCACTATGATTTAATCTTGGGAAGTTCACTCCTCTCTTCTGGACTCATTTTTTTTTAATTGAAGAAGGAGAATAATAATAACCACCTCCTAGAGGAGAGGTAAGGAAGTGAGTTAGTTTAACATTCTTTCCCAAGTGCCTTGCACATAGTAAGCATGTGTCTTAGTTACTTTTCACTCATTGCCAAGACAAAATACCTGACACCCAAAATTAGGGAAGGAAAGGTTTAATTCTTACAGTTTCTTGGGAGTGTCAGTCCATATTCAGTTGGCTCCAAGGCAGTGTGGAGTGGCAGGGCTGCCATTCATGGCAGCTGCAAACAGCAAGACACGCTGGTGAGAGAGAGAGAGAGAAAGAGAGAGAGAGAGAGAGAGAGAGGAAGAGAGAGAGAGAGAGAGAGGAAGAGCAAGAGAGGAAGACCTGCTTCCCTAACACTGTATGTACACTCAACCTCTGGGCGGGTACAGCACTCACATCACCAATTCCAGCACTAGACAACAAACCAATCACAAATGCTAGACCCATCAAAAGTGTATGAGGACTTGGGGGGACATAGTATCACCCAATACAGCATGCTCTAGTCATTTTCTAAGAGGTTGCTTTATTTTCATTATCATTACTAATTATAGGCATCACTTTGTGAATACTTTTTACTTACTACTCTTGTTCAAATTCGAAGGAAAGTTGTTCTATTTTGTTTTTGACAGTCTTTTCTAGTTCTCTTTTTCCTTCAATCACTGTCTTTGAAAGTTAATAAATAAGACTAGTAGCAACTGATAAGAATAAAAGTACTGCCAGAGACACATCAAGGGAAAAGGGAAGCAACTTGCTTTTGAAGAGAAATTAGGCAACAAGTAAAATGAATGCTATTAACTTTTAGAGAGCCAAGAAATAATCTATGAAATTACCCCATTTTCTCATTTCCACTCACTTCCAGTCTGACTTTTCTATCAGTGTCGCCAAACAACTCGTACAACCCTCACCAGTGGCATTCACTTTCATAAGCCAGGGGACATTTTTCACTCACAATTCAAGTAACACAGGATTTTAAAACAAGACAACAGGAAAGCAGCAGTGGCTACCATAATGTCTCTTGTTTTCTTTGAAATAGTTGTTCATACCTTCACACACAATAAATTAAAACAAAACGAAATAGTATAAAACCAATCAAAACAAAAGGATGAGGGCTTTCTGAGCCTTCAAAATCAGATGACAGGAAATCAATAATGGCTACCATAATGTCTCTTGTTTTCTTTAAAATAGCTGTCCATACCTTCACACATATTGAAATCAAGTAATAGGAAACAGACTAAAACCAATCAAAACAAAGAATGAAAGCATTATTGGGCTTCAAAACAAAATGATAGGAAATTAGCAATGGCTATTATGTTTCATTTTCTTCAGTGTAGCTGTTCAGACCATCACACGTAATAGAATCAATTCTTGTAAGCTCTTTAGAAGCAGTTCTAGGCACATATAAGCCTATACGTGTACATCTATCTTTTCCATATTAGAGGGAAAAATGAAACAAAACGAAACAAAAGATGAGAAAAACAAGAAACAAGAGTCAAATAAATAACAATAACAAAGAACCCAAAACAATAACAATATAGGCTTTCAAAACAAGGTGGTAGGAACATAACAAAGTTTGTTGTTTTGATAGTTATCTTCAAAAGTGTTACTCAAATTACCAGATATAGACATGCAAAATTGATCAAATCCTACAAATGTTAACTGTTTTGTTCCAAGAACTAATAGAATTAGTAGTACAATCATCTTAGTAATCTTAAGTGTATACAAACAAATTCATATCTTTTTTTCTTTTCCCTTCCTTCTTTTCTCCTTTTCCCTATCTGAGGTATTTTTTCCTCTTTGAGCAGTTTCTTACCCTTTCACAATATTTATTGAAGGCTTTGTAGCTTATTTACTCTTTCAGTTTCTTACATTAGGGAGACAATATGGTATTTACACATGTGAGCTTGATTTATTTCACTTATGAGTATGGTCTCAAGTCGTGTTGTTGTCTTGTTTTAAAATTCTGTGTTACTTGAATTGTCATGTTCTGATCTGCTCTGTTCTGTTTTCTTTTGTTTTATTTTCCTTTTAAAAAAGAAAATACTCTGGGTCAACAGTTCAGAATGAGAAGAGATTCTGTGATGAATCCTTGGGGAACCCCAATATTCAAAAAAAAAAAAGAAAGAAAGAAAAAAAGAAAGAAAATGAGCTGAATAAGCACGAAAAGAAATAAGCTCCAGTCTACACTCCCACCAACAGTGAAGAAGAGTTTCTTTTTCCTCACAACCTCTCCAGCATTTGGTATTGGTGGTTTTCTTGATCCTGGCCATTGTTTCTGGAATGAGATGGAATCTCAGTGTTGTTTTAATTTGCATTTCTCTAATGACTAATGATGTTTGGCCTCTTTGTCAAAGACAAGGTGGCAAGTGTGTTTGTAGTTGTGGATGTATCATCTAGTCTATTCCATTGATCTTCAGATCTGTTTTTATTCCAGTATTATGCTGATTTTATCACAGTAGCTTTGTAATATAGTTTCAAGTTGGGGGATTGTGATGCCTCCTGCATTAACTTTGTTGCCCAGAACTGCCTTTGCTATTCTAGGTCTCTTCTGGTTCCAGATGAATTTCAGGGATGATTTTTCTAGCTCTGTGAGGTATGCAAGTGGCATTTTGATTGGAATTGCAATAAATCTGTACAACAATTTTGAGAGAATAGCCATTTTCACAGTGTTTTTTCTTCCTATCCATGAACAAGGAATGTCTTTCCATTTTCTGAGATCCCCTTCGATTTCTTTTTTCAGAGTACTGTAATTTTCACTAAATAGATCTTTTACCTCCTGGTGTGGTTTCCCTTATTTCTCTCTCAGTGAGTTTGTTGTTTGTGTACAGGAATGCTATTGATTTTTGAGTGTTGACTTTGTATTCAGCTACATTACTGAATTTTGTTGTTACATCTAGAAGTCTTTCAATGGAGTTTTGGAGGTCTTCTGTGTAGAGTATCATGTCATCTGCAAATAATGATAATTTAACTTCTTCCTGTCCTATACTTATTCCTTTTATTTCTCTCTCTTGTCTAATTGCTCTGGCTAATGTTTCCAGCACTATATTGAATAGGAGTGGTCATAGTGAGCAGCCTTGTCTTGTTCCTGATTTTAGAGCAAAAGCTTTCAGTTTTTGACCATTTAATATGATGCTAGCTGTTGGTTTGCCATAGATGGCTTTTATCAGATAGAGGTAAACACCATCTATTCTGATTTTCTGTAGGTTTATTATTATGAATGAGTGTTGGACTTTATCAAAAGCTTTTTCTTCATCCATTGAAATGATCATGTTATTCTTATCTTTGGCTCTATTGATATGATGTATTACATTTATTGATTTGTGTATGTTGAACCATCCCTACGTTCCTGGAATGAATCCCACTTGGTCCTGGTGTATAATCTTCTTCATGACTTGCTGCATTCTGTTTGCCACTATTTTACTGAGAATTTTTGCATCTATGTTCATTAGGGTGATTGGCCCGTAGTTCTCTTTTTTGTTTGGGTCTTTCTCTGGTTTTGGTATTAGGTTAATGCTTGCTTCCAGGAATGAGTTAGGAAAAATTGCTTTCGTTTCAATTTCACTGAAGAGTTTGAGGAGTATTGGCATTAAGTCTTCCTTGAATTTCTTGTAGAATTCAGCTGTGAATCCATCAGGACCTGGGCTTTTCTTTGTTGGTAAGGTTCTAATTACCTTTTCAATTTCATTAACTGAAATTGGGTTACTCAGCAATTTTACATCTTCTTCATTCAGCTTTGGTAATTCACATGTTTCTAGGAATCTGTCCATTTCTTCTGTGTTATCAAACCTATGAGAGTAAAGGTTTTTGAAGTAGGTATTGATGATCTTCTGTATTTCCACAGGGTCTGTAGTGATTTCACCGTTTTCATTCCTTATTGCATGAATTTGAGTTTCTTTCTTTCCTTTTTTAAAAATAATATTGGTTAGTGGCTTATCAATTTTATTTATTCTTTTAGAGAACCAACTCTTTGATTTGTTAATTATTTGTATTGTTTTCTTAGTCTCTATTGTGTCAATTTCTGCTCTGATCTTTATAATTTCCTCCCTTCTTTTGGCTTTGGGTTTGACTTGCTCTTCTTTTTCTAGATGTTTGAGTGTAGCATCAGATTTTTTATTTGTGTTCGTTCTGTTTTCCTGTTGTGGGAATTCACTGCAATAAATTTCCGTGTGAGGACTGCTTTCATTGCATTCCACAGGTTCCAATAAGTTGTATTTGTATTTTTGCTTGTGTGTAGGTATTGTTTCATTTCTTCTTTAATTTCTTCTGTGACCCGTTGATTGTTCAGGAGTGTATTACTTAATTTCCATGTATTTATGGAGTTTTTGCAGTTTTGTTTGTCATTAATTTCCAGTTTCATGGCACTATAATCAGATAATATGCGTGGGATAATTGCAATTCTTTTGCATTTACTTAAACATGTTCTATGGGCTACTATATGGTCTATTTTAGAGAATGTCCTATGTGAAGCTGGGAAGAGTGTAGATTCTGATGTTGCTGGGTGGAACACTGTACACATCTGCTAAGTTCATTTGTTCACAAGTTTGATTCAGTTCTTTTATTTCTTTGCTGAGTTTCTGTCTAGTTGATCTGTTTCTTTGGGTCAATGGGATGTCAAGGTCTCCTGTTACAATTGTGTTATTGCTTATTTGATTTTTCATTTCTATTAATATTTGTTTTATATAGCTGAGTGCTCCCATATTTTGTGCATATATATTTAAGATTTTATCTCTTCCTCTTGAAGTTTTCCCCTAACCACTATGTAGTGACCTTCTTTATCTCTTTTGATCATTCTTGGTTTGAAGTTCACATTGACTGCAAACTGAACAGCTACCCCTGTTTTTCTTTTTGGGTTCCTGTTGCATGAAGTATTGTTTTCCATCCTTTGACTTTCAGGCTATGAATTTCCTTTTGGGTTAGATGGATTTCTTGTATACAGAATATGGTTGGATGCTGTTTCTTGATTCATTCTGCCAGTCTGTTTCTTTTGATTGTTGGATTGAGGCCGTTTACATTAATGGTTATGTGGTATAGATTGGCTTATTTTTGTCATGTTATCTTTCTTCTGTTGGATCTTTACCTCTCCCCTCTGTTTAAATATTTGCCCTGCTTGGCGGTTTTTTTTCTGTTGGTGTTATTTTTCTGTCTATCTAGAATATCTTTTACTATTCTTTGCAGGTTTGGTTTGGTGGTCATGAAGTTCTTCAGCTGTTCTTTATCATGGAAGTATCTTATTTGTCCATCAATTTTGAAGGATAGTTCTGCAGGATACATCAGTCTGGCTTGGAAGTCATTTTCCTTTAGGATTTGAAATACTTCACTCCATGCTCTTCTTGACTTCATTGTTTGTGTTGAGAAGTCTGCTGTGATTCTAATGGACTTTCCTTTAAAGGTGATTTGCTTCTTTTCTTTAACAGCTTTTAGTATTCTGTTCTTATGTTGAATTTCTGGAATGTTAATTATTATATGTTTGGGTGTAGATTTATTTTGGTTATGACTAATTGGATTTCTGCATGCTTCACTTATCTGTGTATCAGTTTTCTTTCCCATGTTTGGAAAATTTTCAGCTATTACTTCTGTAAATAGTCTTTTGATATCATTTGTGTTGTCACATTTTTTATTTATACCTATTAATCTTAAATTGTTTTTTTTTGCATCATCTTGTAATTGTTGAATTGTTATTCCCTGATTCCTTGTTATTTTATAAAGATCTTTCCTTTCCTAGCTGAAATCTTGTCTTCTAGGTCTGAAAATTTATCTTCACATTCATTGAGGCAGTTTTGCCCACTTTCAATGGAATTTTTGATTTCCTGGATATTTCTTTGAATCTTTTTCATGCATTCTAGTTGTTCCTTATATTGTTCATTCAAGGTTTCCATCATGTTGCTGTGATCCTCTATTTTTTTAAACTATGTCTTCTTTAGCTGTGTTCAGCATTTCTTTCATTATGTTTATCATTTCTTGTTTACCTGGGAGATTATTTCTTTTTTTTTTTATTTGAGCGAAGAAAAACAAAACAAACAAAAACTACAACAACAACAACAAAAACAACATATATAGTAAAAACAACAAGCAAAAGAGACAAGCAAACAACTAGAGTAAATACACAACAGTGCAGGTTTACAAAACCAGAAGATAGAAGCTTGACAATGGTTGCAATATTGCGCATTGTTATCTTTAAAATGGTTTCTTACATTAACAGATATAGACATGCAAGATTGATCTAATCATTTGAGTATTAATTGTTCTTTCTCAATAACGAATACATTCAGCAGTGTTCTTTTTAGTTATCTTACATATACATATATACAGGTTTATATCTTTTCCTCTTCCCTTTTCTCTTTCCGCCCATTCCCTTCTCGATTATCTTTGCTCTTTGAGCTGTTTTTTACCCTTACATAGTATTTATTGTAGATTTTGAATCATATATACTTTTCCATTTCTTACACTAGGGAGACAATACGGTATTTACACATGTGGGTTTGATTTATCTCGCTTATGAGTATGGTCTCAAGTTGTGATCATTTACTTATAAAAGTCTCAATACAATCTTTCTTAATAGCTGAGTAGTACTCCATTGTATAAAAATACCACATCTTTTTTATCCATTCTTTGATTGATGGGTACTTGGGTTGTTTCCAAGATCTGGCTATTACAAATTGGGTTGCTATAAACATGGGTGCACAGATATCACTGTGGTATGATGTTTTCAATTCTTCTG
>RJWM01038606.1:0-16493 GCA_004363535.1 Dasyprocta punctata | reverse complement strand
GTGATTTTTCCACCCTCAATGGCAGAGTCATCTCCACCCCAACCTATGTAGTGTAGGTCTGTCTACCTGTGCTTAAGGGGATTCATTTGCCATTACCTATGGAAGAACTAATGGCTCCCCCTGATGCAGTTACTAGTAAGAAAAATGCTGATGCTCTTAGGAGTCACCTGCACCACCCACTTTTGCTTCTAGGCCCTTATATATGTAACCCACACAGATACATTTTCTTGATCACTTTTGAACCCCTTTCCCTTCCACACTATGTTCTCCTGCCTTCTGCATATCTGCTGCACTACCTCCAAAAAGTCTCCCTTTCTGTTTCCTACCATCTCTCTCTTCTTTTTATTTTAAAGAGGATAAAACAGAATTAAACTGATTAAAACAAACCAGTATAAGAGACACAGGACTTCAAAACATTACAAAATCAACAAAAGTTACCATAACGCCTTTTGATGTCTTCAAAATACCTGCAGATAACTTCGGACATAGTAAAAATCAAACAGAACAGAATAGGGTAGAAACAATAAAAACAAAACAGTGAATGTGATAAAGGACTTCAAAACAAGGCAATAGTAAATCCAAAATTGCTACCATAATATATCTTGCTATCCCTGAAATAGCTTCTCCTGTCATGGGATTTGACATAATCAAACAAAACAAAAGAGAATAAAACCCAACCCAACAAAATAATGGAAATGATACAGGACTTTCAAAACAAGACCATAGGGAATCAACGACGGCTGCAACCCTCAGAAGGAGATCCCCCTAGATGTCACACTGGTTAGCGATATCCTCTGAACCTATGATCAGACCACTGGCCCTAGACCTGCAATGTTAGTGAAACACCAAAGCACCAAAGGCATCCAATTGCATTTCACCTTGATAGCTATCATCACAGCCTGTGTTCCTCTGGATAAGCTGGTTGCTTAAGGCACGGGGTGTGGGAGGGGCAGAAGGGATTGCTACTTCTTGTTTGCCAGCCCATGTGCCGGAAGGGGCTGGGTCTGTCTGTTCCAGTCCGTTGGCAGCCCACACATGGCACTGGTTCCCAGACTGGACTTACTACAATCTCTCTTTTATTTTATTTTATTTATTTATTTATTTTTGTTTTTTTTGCGGCACCAGGGATTGAGCTTACAACTTCACGCCTGCCAGGGCAGGCGCTTAAGGCACTGAGCCAAACTCCCGGCCCTGGTTTTTTGAGGCAGGGTCGCATTATGTAGCTCAGGCCGGCCTTGTGCTCGAGTTGTAGCCCAAGCCGGCCTCAAACTCACAACGCTCCGCCTACCTCAGCCTCCCAAGTGCTGGGATTAAAGGCGTGCGCCACCACGCCCGGCTCTCTCTCTTATTTTATATTTGGTTTCTAAAAGTTATTTATATTTTGGATTTCTCGTATAAGAAAAATCATGAGATATTTAGGATCCAGGCTTATTTCAATTCACATTATAAACTCAAGATCTATTTTTCTACAAATGGCACCAATTTAGCCTTAATTATAGCAGAAAAATAGTTCACTGTGCATATGTACAAGTTTTTCTTCATCTGTGTGTCTATTGATGGGAATCTAGGCTGTTTCCATGATTTAGCTATTGTGAATTGTGCTGCTTTAAACATGGGTATGCAGGCACCTATTACTGGAATATGATGACTTTATATCTTTTGGTAATATACACAAGAGAGGTACACTTGAATGAAATGGAATTTCTCTCTTTAGTTTTTTGAGGAAGCTAAGTACTGATTTCCATTGTGGTTGCAATGTTTTACATTCCTACCTGATGGAGACCATTATGAAGTGGCTCTGAGCAGGATTTAACATTAATCAATGGGCTTTCTATGTTTACTTGTGAGTCTGTCCCAGGGTTGGGCCCCTTGTCTGAAGATGGGCAGCAGACTCATAATAAGTACTCATAGTAAGTGAACCTCTATGAATCACTGGTCCTGGCTGAGGCCTGTAGTGGCCTGTGACGCCTCCAAGGACAAGACAAGGCCACCACTGAGGATGCCTGACTCCAGCCCCAATTAACTAAATAGAGACCATAGCTGTGGGCATCTCACTCCTGCAGTGAAGGTCAACCTGGACATAAGATAGTTCTCCTAAATTAACTTATTCCTTGAAGTCTTTGAACTGACTCCCAAGGTCCTGCTCAGTCTCCCACATTTTCTACTCTAACCTCTTCCCTTGTTTGAAAACCAAATAACTATGGGCCACCCAGAGAAGTTCTTCATCTCAGCCTCCGGAGAACCTCGAATTCTGCTAGGGGGTTTTGATCCTCCTGGAGCCCTAAAGTCACGCCACTTGTCTCTTTTATTTAAGTCTTCGCTGTCTACTCTACTCATTTGGGAGATTGTGGGCCTAATCAGTCCTCCATAGCTACCAATAATGTAGAAGGGCTCATTGTCCTAGACATCCACTCTGAATGGAGAAAGTTGGAATATCTGTGTTGTTTTGATTTGTATTTCTCTAATGACCAAAGATGTTGAGCAATTTTCATGTACTTATTGGACATTTGTACTTCTTGTGATAAGTGTCTATGCATTTTTATCATTCATTTGTGATTGGGTCTAATTTTTTGAGGTCTTTATACATTTCATAATTAGTCCTCTGAGCAGTAGCTGACAAAATAATTTTCTCAGTCTGTAGTTTGTCTCCTGTCGTTCTTTTTTTTTTTTTTTTGCTGTGCATAACTTTTATTTATTTATTATTTATTTATTTTCATGGCACTGGGGATTGAGCTCACAACCTTGTGCCTGTCAGGCAGGTGCTTAAGCCACTGAGCCAAATTCCCAGCTGTACATACTTTTTAATTTGATCTAATTCTTTTGTTGATTCTTGGAATTATTTCTCATGCAACTGGTGTTCTGTTCAGGAAGTCCTTGCCTATACGTGTGTCTTCAATTTTTTTCTTTTTTTCTCTTCAAATCCGTTTTATTTCAGAGAAAAAATAAAATAAAATAAAAAAATCCAAAATTCAAAATTTAAGTATTTTATCTACTTTTTCTACCAATATGCTTGGTGTTTCTGTTTTTACACCTAGGTTTGATCCATTTTTATTTTATATCTGCAGAGTGAGAGGAATGTGTCTAAATTCTCCCACACACTGATGATTGGATTTCCTGTATCATTTAAAAAAGAGATTTTATTCAGCATTTTTTCTCAGATCATTTTCTTTATTAGTTTATGTTTGTAGTGCATAATGTTTACATTCTTTTTGTGAGGTGGTACAGGTACATAATACATCTTTTTTTTGTGGCACCAGGGTTCAAACTCACAAACTCACGCCTGCCAACAGGCGCTTAAGCCACGTGCCAAACTCCCGGTCCTAGTTTTTTGAGGCAGGGTCGCACTGTGTAGCTCAGGCCGGCCTTGCGCTCACGTTGCAGCCCAAGCTGGCCTCGAACTCACAACGCTCCTCTTACCTCAGCCTCGTGAGTGCTGGGATTAAAGGTGTGCGCCACCATGTCCGGCTACATAATACATCTTAATTCCTTTTTCATTCCTTTCCCTTCCCCTCACTCTCCCTCCATCTCTTGATTACCTTCCCATTTAAGAAAGATTCATCTTCCTGCTACCTATCTTTTATTTTGCTCTTTATTTATATTTTGGGTTATCATATAAGAGAAACTACGTGATAAATTTAAGCTTATGTGTCTGATTTGTTTCACTTAACATTATGGTCTCAAGGTGCCTCTGTTCTCCTCCAAAGGACACAAGTTTATCCTTCTTTACGGTGTGGGTGTTTTGCTCACCCAGGGGAGATCAAGAATCAAAGATTAAGATTATATCAAATGAAAAAGGTTCTGTACAGCAGAGGAATCAGCCAATAGTGTGAAGATGTGACCTACAGAATGGGAAAAATGTTTTGTTACCTACTCTTTGGACAGAGGACTAAAATCTAGAATATATAACATCTAGAATATTTACTATCTAGAATGTATGTCTTTATGTTTATATATATTTAGTAAATAAGCTAAGTATCACATGGGTTTTCATACATGAGAAACCCAGAATATCAATAAGTTATAGAGTAAAATGAACGATAATAGGAAACAAAGAGAGAGGTCTTTTGCAAAAGGGAATAGTACTAAGAGATGGAGAGAAGGGGTGGGAAGAAAGGGGGAGGGAATGCAAAAATAATCAAGATGTATTATGCTATGGACCAGCTCCCCATAAGGAATATAGCCATTATATACTGCAAACACGTACTAATAAAAATTAAAAATATAAAATGTAAATGAGTGGAAAACATTATGAAGACCACTAAAAAAAAAGCCAAGCATAAACCAGCCAAGTATGAACCAGGTATATCACTCCTGACATTTATGCAACTGACTCCAGCATACAATAAAAATATCCACATTTATTGCAGCACTATACACAATAATCAACACGTGAATTCAGCCTAGGTACTCACCAACAGATAAACAGACAAGGCAAATATCATCTATATACTCAGCCAGAAGGAACAAATCGTGTCATTTGCAGGAAAATTGACAGACTTGAAGGATATCGTATTAAGCCAAATAAGCCAGATATACAATGGCAAGCATCACAAGACTTTGCTTGTATGTGGAGACAGGAAAATAAATATGATCTGAAAATAGAAGAGGGACAATGAAGAACTAGAAAGGCATCCTGGGGAAGCGGAAGAGGAGGGAAGATGAGCGAGTAGCAGGGATGGCTACAATGATCAAAGTGCAATACACAGATGTATGGAAATGTCACAGGAAAACCCATTCATTTTCACAATGAACGGGTGTTAATAATTATAATAAAATTATTTTTAAAATAGCCAAAGTGGACAGGTCTTTAATGATTCACAGGCAAGAAGGAAATGGTGCTAGTCCGATCCGTGCCTGACCACAGGGAGGCAGCACTGACGTCCGAGTTAGTTTTCAGTCCTTGGCTAAGGAGCAGAGACAGATGAGGAGCTGGAGGACATAGGTCTCTTCAACGAGCAAATTCTGAGCATTTTCTTGGCTCCTACTACATGGGCGAGAGGGAGATGATGAGAAAGAGAGAAATGAGCATTTCAGAAATCAGCCAAGACTTCTAGCTTTCCTAAAACCTCAGGAAGACACCCTAATATCTGAATCTTCTGGTACCATTTACACCCCAAAAATCATCTTGAAAGAAAAATGATTTTATTTTAGCTTCTCACAAATATTTCCTATCAGTTACCTACATGCCCATATTTACTGCGGCACCATTCACTTTGGCTAAGGTATGGAGTCTACACGCCCAGGAATAGATGACTGGATAAAAAAAAAGTATTATCTATATACAAAATGGAGTACTATTCAGTCCTAAAAAAGAATTAAAATCTCCTGTCATTTGTAGCAAAATGGATGAAACATGGGGACACTTTTCTGTGAGATACAGAAGACATGTATCACAAGTTCTTTCTCACATGTGATCCCCCAAAGTCCATCTGAATGTAGAACCACGTTTATTACTGGTCAGGCAAGGTCATCCATGGTGGACAAAGGAAGCGTGGATTGGATCAGTGCACACTGTATGCACATATTAAAATATCACACAAATTCTCATTAATACGTTTCCAGGGACATCCTCACATGGAATTCCAGGGGCTGTGGACTTCGGTGCCCTGCACAGTTGCTCTTCGTCCTGCAAGTGACCCTCCCACGGCCGCTGTATTAGTCGTTCAGGGCTTATGCCCTCCTTCCTCTCCGGAGGACTGCCCTGTGTCTGAGGAGTTCCCTTGTCTGAAAGTGAAGCTCTGTGATGGTGACGTTCACACTTCACAGCTTGCTTACTTTCTTTTCTTTCTTTCTTTTTTTTTTTCTGTTTTGTCTTTTTGAGACAGGGTCTCACTATGCAGTTCAGGCTGGCCTTGAGCTCACTTTGTAGCCCAGCCTGATCTCGAACTCGCAACGATCCCCCTGCCTCAGCCTCCTGAGTGCTGGGATGACAGGCGTGTGCTGCTACGCCCGGCTTAATTTCAGAGCTTTCTACAAGATCCAGCTAAGGGCAGTGTCTAACTGGACCCTTCATTAGTTACCTTTCCTCCCTCTTCTTCTTCCACTTCTTAATAAATCACATGTCCTCTGATCTCTGCCTTGGCTTGTAATTGTAGTGTCCTCACCCCTAGTGTCCTCACCCCAAGGAAGGCCCCGGGGGACAGCTCAGGTGTGAGGAGAAGAGGCCACCGGAACTGGAAGCCTCAGGTCCGAAGTGAACCCTCATCACTAGCAGTAGCCCCACGATCGGGGCATCTCGGCCCACAGAGGACAGGCCCGCTGTGGGAGTCGTAGCACTCAGGGGCAAACAGCTTTCTGCCAAAGTGCCTGGAGTCCACTTCCGGCCTTCTGGATTCGAACAAGTTCCTCACCAGGGCCTGTTTTGATCAGACAGCCTGCAAGTCTCCCAAGAAGTGGCGGCTTCTCGTGGAGTTTCAGAGCGGTGCTTGGTTTGCCATGGAAGCTCTCCCGTGTCACGCCCTCTTGGTCACTCTCTACATTGTGCTACATTTATTTTCTGCAGCATGGATCACTTTGTCACATGCTGTCCAATCCTCTGTTGGGGTTTATTATCTAACTCTCCCTCAAACTAGAGCGGCGGCTTTCTGGGGGTGAGGACCTCTGATTGTATCCACCACAGTCGCTCCAGCACCCGTGCAGTGCAGGCAGGGTGCCCACAATGAGTATTTGGGTGTTTGTTAAGTGAATGTTGTGAAATAAACACTTTTATTAGATATCTCTTGCATGCCTGTAATCCCAGCACTTGGAAGGCTGAGGCAGGAAGATTGTTGTAAATTCGAGACCAGCCTGGGCTACAAAGTGAGCTCAAGGCCAACCTGAATTGCACAGTGAGACCCTGTCTCAAAAATCAAAAAAAAAAAAAAAAACTCTTGCATGTTTATGGAAGAAAGGAAGGAAGGGAGGAAGAAGGAAAGGAAGAGAGAAAGAAGGGGGGCATGGAAGAAAAGTAGAGAAGAGAAAAACAGAAGGAAAAAGAGGAAATATGGAGAGAAGAAAGGAAGGGAAGGAGGGAAGAGGGAGAAAGAGCAAGAAAGTAGAAAGAAGGTAGAAATAGAAAGAAAGAAAAAATAAGACCTAGGGAGAGACAATGAGAAAGGTAGCAAAGGAAAAGAAAAATAACAAAGAGGGAAAAAGAAGAAAAAAGATACAACAGGAAAGAAGCCATAAAAGGAAATAAGAGAAAAAAGAAAAAGAGAAAGGAAGAAAATGTGGGAGGGAAGTAAGGAGGGAGGAGTTTGGTCTCATAAACCTAAACCCTGCCTTGTGCCCCAAACTTTTCTTTTAGACCAAGGAACCAACACAGTGCTGGTGGCGTGAGACTCCGGGCTTAGGAAAAGTCCATCCAGAGGAGCTGTCTCACCATTTTGGTGTGGGTAGTAGAACGAGACACATCAACACTGTCAGTTCCAACATCTTTCTGCACCCCACAAAACCACTTCTTGTATTCCATTCGCACCTGAAAGTTTGAGAAATACGGAAACCGTATTAGCTCCAGAGTCTGGTTTGAGAGAAAGGACCCTAGAGTGGAAGACTGACAGGTGAGATCCAAGCCCTCCCCTCTACCACTGTTACAGTCGATACACTGTGTCAACTTGCGAAGTTAGAAGTTTAACTGAGAGGCTCAGCAGGGAGCCAGGATCCTTACTTTGTAAATATCCTCATCCTGTGCAAGAGGGGGGCACCAGATTTTGTGAGTGTGACACCAGCCCTAGGGTGTGGGGTGGCCTGCGTACAATATCAGGGAGCAGAAGGGGTTTGTTTTCCGCCTTTTGCGCTGGCTGCTGCTTTGAAGTATTGACCGGGTGCCCTGCCACCCTGCCTTGGAGCAACTGATGATGGACTGAAACTTCCACAAACAGTGAGCGAAATAAACTTTTCCTTCTTTCATTTTGGGTGTCAAGTGTTTTGTCCCAGCAACAGAGAAAAGTAACCAAGACAACCACTCTTTCTTGGGTTTTCTGAATAATATTGGGCATACTCATGTTGATTATTTTTTTATCAAAACCAGCTACCTTCACTGTAAAAAAAAAAAAAGGTACTCATGTCAAGCATCCCTAGGACTTGGTATATGGTGATGGTGGTAGGGATGATGAAGGTTATGATTCTTATGAAGATGGTGATGGTGTTGATGGAGGTTACTTTATAGGACACATTTTATATGAAATATGGCATTGAACCCTTATATCAACTCAATGACAAAAGTACTCTTTTTACCTCCAACTAAAGAAGCAGAAGCCGGCGTGGTGGTGCATGCCTTTAATCCCAGCACTCAGGAAGCTGAGGCAGGAGGATCACTGTGAGTTTGAGACCAGCCTGGGCTACAAAGTGAGTTCAAGGCCAGCCTGAACTGCATAGTGAGACCGTGTCTCAAAAAATAGGGCCGGGGATTTAGTTCAGCGACTTAAGTGCCTGCCTGGCAGGCCCGAGGTTGTGAGTTGATTCCTGGTACCAAAAAAAAAAAAAAAAATAATGTAGAAAATGAGGCTCTGGCAAGAAACTGATTCATCCAAGGTCATAGAGAAACACTCAAAACCCTGCCGTTCTTTCTGAAGAGCCCTAGTGCTAACACCACACTAAAGTGCCTCTGATATTTCATGAATCGACTTGCTTTTACCTTTTGAGATGTTAAGAATGACATTTAAGCCTGGCGTGGTGGCGCATGCCTTTAATCCCTGCACTCCGGAGGCTGAGGTAGGCAGAGCGTTGTGAGTTCGAGGCCGGCCTGGGCTACAATGCGAGCACAAGGACGACCTGAGCTACATAGTGCGACCCTGCCTTAAAAAACTAGGGCCGGGAGTTTGGCTCAGTGGCTTAAGCGCCTGTCTGGCAGGCATGAAGTTGAGAGTTCGATCCCCAGGGCCAAAAATTAAAAAAAAAAAGAATGACATTTAAACGTGTAATGATCAATACTATTTCACTGAGACTTTTTTTTTTTTGGTACTGGATTTGAACTCAGGACCTTGCACTTGCCAGGCAGGTGCTGTGCTGCTGAGCTGTATGCCCTTCCCCAAGACACTGAAGTTGCACGCCACTTCTTCTGAGATGCGTGCCAAGCAGTAAAGAAGGCACTAAAAGATGGAAAAGAAACTAATGGTGTTAAGGCGGTCATTTCGCTACCAGCATTTTAACTGCTGACTCCACTGACCAGCAAAGAAAAATGCCAGAAAAACCGTTCCAGTTTCCTACAGAGAGCAAAGTCTGTATGAAATTCATATGGCAATGCTTCATGGAATTCTCAACTCTTGGCAGAATACATTTCCATCTCTGCATTTGAGAAGATGGGTTCAGAGTAGACCTCCTGCCCAAAGGTCACACAGCAACCTACTAAGTGGCAGACCTGGGATTAATGCTGAAGTCTCTCTGAGCTGTCGGCACACGGTGCCGAGTATTTCAGCAGCACTGTAAGCTTGGCTTTTTTTTGTTTTGTTTTGTTTGCGGCACCGGGGATAACTCCTGGTCCTAGTTTTTTGAAGCAGGTTCGCACTATGTAGCTTAGGCCGGCCTTGTGCTCGTGTTGTAGCCCAAGCCGGCCTCGAACTCACAACGCTCTGCCTACCTCAGCCTCCCGAGTGCTGGGATTAAAGGCGTGCGCCACCATGGCCGGCTCTGTAAGCGTGTCTTATTATAGGTCGATGAACCCGTCCACCCCTGGTAACTCAGATCTGAACATGTGATTTGCTTTAACAGAAGAAATCGGAGTCAAACCGAGGTGTTACGGCTAAACGGAGGCATTAAGGGAGCTAAACAGTGTGCTAAACTGTATTTTGTAAAGATCTCCTTTCTCTTTGACAATGAGTTTCCCAATATTTTATTTACTTGTTTGCAATTTTAATTTTTTATTGGTACATGTTTGCAGTACATAGTAAGTACATTCCTCATGGGGAGTTGGCCCGTGCACATAACACACATCAATTCTTTTTTTACCCCCTTCTCTTTCCTCCATGTTTTGGTCCACTTCCTTTTTGCAAAAGATCTAGCTCCCTCTTTCCTATTATTTGTGCTTTACTGAGCTATCTTTGTTTATATTTTTTGTTTCTTATATAAGAGAAACCAGGTGATATTTAAGCTTGTGTGTCTGACTTATTTCACTTAACATTATGATCTCAAGGTGCCTCCATTTTCCTATAAATAACTCAAGTTTATCCTTGTTTATGGCAGAGTAGTACTCCCTTGTGTACAAACACTACACTATCCTTATTCATTCATCTGTTGATGGACCCATAGGCTGTTATGAATTGTGCTGTTATACACATGGGTATGGGTAACATGATGTCTTTAACTCTTTTGAGAAGATACCTAGATGGGGAATTTCAAGATGGGAGGCCACACTGTGAGCCTGCATCCTTGAGTGAAGACAGTGTTGGGCAAAGCACAATTAGGTAGTATTAGCTAGTAAAAAAAAAAACCTTTATTGTAAGCCACTGAGATTGGAGGCCCAGGAGGAAAGGACTATTTGTTAACGCATCATGTCTAGCTTGTGCTACGGATGCATGTTCTCTGTTTTTAAAAGTGCTGGCTGTTTACTGGGAGGATTACACTGAGTCACACGCCCTCTCCCTTTATGATGCAGGGTCTCCCTAAATTGTCCAGGCTGGACTTGGATTTGTTGTCCTCCTTGCTTGGCCTCCTGGGGTCCTGGGATGACTGATGCGCACCACCCTGCCCATCTTGATACACGCTCTTAAGAGACAGATGAGAGCCCTGAGCAGGGGACATAGCATGACCTGGCAATTCCTGAACACTCTTCTCAAACAGAAGACAACCCCAGTTACAAATATAAAAGGCCAAGGAGCGGCTGGAATGTCAGGAGGCACTCAGTAAGACTGCGGGGTAGGTTGGCAGGAGAGGGAATACTGGCTCTTACCTGGCGATTAAGAAGACAGTGCACCACGAAAAGCAAAACCCCCTGCAGGACATTGATGATGGTGAATGAGTAGGCGATGATTGATCCCACCGTCTCCCCTACTCCTTCAACCATGAAAAATCCAACACCCCAAGAACAGCCCAGCACAAAGAACTGAGCAATGGCTTTGAATGTCATGACTCTGGGGAAAAGAGAGCAATTAACTAGTTAAGAGTAGCGCTAACTAAATGCTTTTCATGTGTTACTTTACTTAACCAGCACACTGTAGGGAGATGTGGAAGCTGGAGATTGATCCCATGTGTGGGGCTAAAGCAAGGCCAGCCCTGCAAACACAGAGAGCCCAAAAGAAGCCTCATAAACAGGCTGTTCCAGGGCTAAGAAGGCAAGGGCCTGAGGCCAGCCAGGCAAACAGCTTGCTAAGCAGAGAGAGGTGAAATCGACATCTTCCTCTTGAGGGTATAAATAAACCTGCTACAGTGGTTGAGCAGTTCCTTCTCTCCCATGGGGAGAGTAAGGGCTCCATCTGACCCCAGCTTTTGTCTCTCCTTTATTTTCTCATCCTCTCACGGTCCTTCACCCCAAGAACCCCAAGAGCCACATGGATCGTGGCAGCACACCATCCTTAGGAAGGTGGTGACATTTACAAGGTCACAGAGCTGACGATGAGACAGGACCCCAGCTGTCCATCACTGCTGCTGGGAACGATTTTCTTTTTAAAACCACTCTGAGAAACGATTTATCTGCCAAGGCTGCCACCTGGATTCATTGGAAGATGTGTAGAAAATGCCTTCGGAAATTCGTGTTGAAAAATTTGGATGGTGGTGATTTCATGACTTCAGAATACAACAGCACTGAGTTGCTTTGAACAAAAAAATTGTGTTTGGTATAATGGGGTGGGGCTGGGGTGGTTGTTGGAGAGGTGATGCATGTAAGTGTGTGCATGTGTGTGTGTTCGTGTGTGTTCACGAACCTTCACTTCCACACTTATGTGCAGGGGAATGGGGCAACTCTGAATCTCCCAGAGGAAGGAAATTGATGACAAGTGATGTCATATTGGTCTGATAACTAAATGAAAGTCTGACCCGAAGCCAGGGGCAGAAGATAGGCACATATTCCTTTAATTTATATCCATACAACTAACCAATACAAGATACTCGTCCAGTCTTGGCTAAGACAAGCCACGAGTTAATTCATAGTTTCAATATATATAGCACCCTATACTCCATAGGGTGGAACTCTAAGTATTTCATATGGTAATACTTGTCAGGGAGTAGCTGCCTCAAGTTTGTAATTAGTATTAGATGTCATTATTTTAAACATTTTAAATTGATGCCAGTGAGAATCAAGTTTCTAACATTAAGAAGAGTAGAGTCCAGAAGTTATAACTCTCAAAAATCAGGGGTCAGTGTTGATACTTCTGATATTAATTTCACATAAAGAGAATGGTATACCAAGGAGATATTCAATAAAATTTTCTGTTTTTTTTCTTGTCTTTTTGAGACAGAGTTTCACTATGCAGTTCAGGCTGCCCTTGAACTTGCTTTGTAACCCAGGCTGGCCTCAAACTTTCAGCAATCCTCCTGCCTCAGCCTCCCGAGTGCTGGGATGACAGGTGTGTGCCACCACACCCGGCAATAAATTTTTCTTAAATGAAGAAATAAGGAGCGCATTGTTACCTGAAAATAATAGTTGTATTTCTTCTATAATTTGCTCCTTACATGCTTTTTAGCATCATAAGAATTTATAACTTTTTTTCCCTGTGGTGTTCAGGTCTAAACCCAGGGCCTCACATATGCTGGGCAAGCACTCTACCACTGAGCTATGTCACAGTCCTATACCACATATATATATATTTATTTTAAAGATAGTAAAATCCAACAAAATGTAACAGAACGAAGGCAATCAAAACAAAGCAGTAGAACTGGTACAGAACTTCTAAGAAAGATATTATGAAAACAATAGCTACTATAGTATATCTTGTTATTTTCAGAATAGTTGACCTTTCCAACAGGCATAGTAAAATCAAACCAAAACCAAAACCAAAACAAAAAAAGCCACAATAAAACCAATGAAAACGGAGTATAAAATAAGGCCAAAAAACCCAAAAATTAATCAGAATAAAGCAAAACAATGAGAACAATATTGGGCCTCAAAGACAAGACAGAAGAGAGTCCCCCATTTTTGCTACATTGTGCACCGTCATCTTCCAAAGAGATGCTCAGGCTGCCAGCCCCAGGCCTGCAAAATGAACAAAACAATACTAGCATTTGGTTGTTTTATGTACCTTAGTTGCTATCAATGTAGCCAGACCTCGGAATGAGAAGGTTGCTTTACAGGGGTGGGGTGGGGTGGGGGCTTTGTCCTTGATTCTTAGCCCTCACGCCATTAGACCTACGGGGAGGCGGGGGGCGCAGGTTTCTCTTCCTGGGGTCCACGCCGCTTGCGCAGGCCCCTGGAAGGCTGTCTTACTTGTGTCCTGGTTGGAGGCGCTCAGGCCTGGCTGGGCGGGCTCCCAAGAAGTCCATTTCTTTCTCCTTCTGGCCTATACCATATTTTTGTATAGAAGTTTTCTTTACCAAGAGGAATGGTCCTATAGGACAAATCCTTGAGTGCCACTGATTCTGGTACCTTCTTACCTGGTGTCCTGAATGGTAGAGACTTCTTTATTGAGGGAGGAAAGTTTGCTTCTCAAAATCCACAGAATTTGGAAATAGAACACAAAGTTTATCTGTGGAAAGAGCATGAAAAAATGACTTAGAGAAAAAATTTTGAGGTCCTTCCAGACAACTTAACCAGTTGGATCTGAGGATCTTGTCCCAAAAGATACAGGCTTCATAAGGATACCAGGGATACGCTTAGTCTATTACGTACAACACCTTTCAACCCTGGGCGCTTGGAGGCTTCCACCGTGCGGTCATTATGCTAAGTGAAATAAATCAGACACACAAGCTTAAATATTGCATGCCTTCTCTTATGCAAGAAACGAAAATATAAATAAATCACACAGCAAAATAAAAGAGAATAGAAAACAGGAAAATAGATCTTTTGCCAGAGGGAAGGGAGCCAAGAGGTGGAGAGAAAAATAGGGAGGAGCAGGGGATTAAAAAAAAAATTAAGAGAGCTGGGCATGGTGGCGCACACCTTTAATCCCAGCACTTGGGAGGCTGAGGCAGGAGGATCACTGTGAGTTCAAGACCAGCCCGGGCTACAAAGTGAGTTCAAGGCCAGTCTGAACTGCATAGTAAGACCCTGTCTCAAACAAATAGGGCCAGGAATTTAGCTCAGTAGCCTAAGCACCTGCCTAGCAGGCACGAGGTTGAGAGTTTGATCCCCAGTACAAAAAAAAAAAAAAAACAAAAAAAACCAAAAACAACTGTTATGTACATGTAGCCACTGCTCATAATGGACGTAATTGTTATGTACTGCAAACAGGTACTCATAAAATAAAAAAAAATCATTCAACCAGAACACTTTGAAAGTACAAAGCTGCTATTAACAACAATACTACCATAATTTTTTTTTTGTGGCACCGGGGATCAAACTTACAACCTCACGCCTGCCAGGCAGGCGCTTAAGCCACTGAGTCAAACTCCCGGCCCTTTAACAACAATACTAGACAACAGGTGTAATCAGGTAGTTCCTGGAAAATAGGCCAACATATCAGAGTAAGCACTCATTAAATATTTATTGAATGAGTGAATGAATGAATGAATGTAGGGTTTCAAAAGAATTCTCAGCAGAGGTTTATATGAGAGCACAAGAATTAGCGAGCTAGGGGAAGCCATGGAAATGAAAGTAAAATAAATATTTTCTGGAAGGTTGGTTGGTGACATTGGGCTGTATTTCTTTATCTGCATCTCATTTCCACTTTAACAGATAAGAAGTGCACTTCCTAGGCTAGGTCAACCGAGGGCAGGAACACGCAGACAGAACCATCACTTACCAAGATGATGGCTGCCACTGGGCCCAGGAAGCTCCAGATGAATCCTTTATGGACCGTGAGCCAGCAGCTGTGGAGAGGAAGAGGAGCATTAGCTGTTTCTTCCACCAGAGAAAGAAGAGAGTATGAAGAAAAGGTTCTGGGGCAAGATCTGGGCAGTGCCAAGAGCCATTTGTTCAGAATTTGGACTTTTGATAGACTCCTTCTCTGACATAAACAGTATGTTCTTTTGCCTCAGCTTCCCCAAATGTGAGATGAGGCTAAGTATTGGAAAGATTAAGTGGTTACTGTAGCTATATGTTAAATCTTGAAATCAGGTACTGTAATGGCAATCTTTTGAGTGTTTTCTTCCTTAACATGGATTGTCTCTTCAGGTTCTTTTGTTTCTTCCATAGACTCATTGCTTCAATAATTCCCAAACTAATTTTCTGGGATTTGGATTGGGAATATATCACACGTGTAGATCAAGTTGGGATGAACTAACACTTTGACACTAATGAATCTTCTTATCCATGAATATATAATATCTTTCCATTTATCTCTATCTTCATTGACTTCTTCATGGGACTTGTGTGGTTTTTCTCATACAGAACTTTGAGCAAAGATTAAATGAGATCATATATATAAAACTTTTGGGGACAGTTCTTGTCAAAGAATTACACCTCAATAAATGTAGTCATCAGAGCTGGGCGTGGTGGCGCACGCCTTTAATCCCAGCACTCAGGAGGCTGAGGTAGGTGGAGCGTTGTGAGTTCGAGGCCGGCTTGGGCTATGACGTGAGCGCAAGGCCAGCCTGAGCTACATAGTGCGACCCTGCCTCAGAAGAGTAGGGCTGGGAGTTTGGCTCAGCAGCTTAAGCGCCTGTCTGACAGGCGTGAGGCTGTGAGTTTGATCCCCGGTGCCACACACACACACAAAAAAATGAAGCCATCATAGTGAGAATGATTGCTATAATCAGAAGGAATGTAAAAACAGTAATTTAACAACAGGTATAAAATGCTAATTAAGGATATTAATTATGGACACAGAACCCTGTCACTCAAACCCTTTGAATTTTTTTTTTTTTTTTTTTTTTTTTTTTTTTTTGGTATTTGGGGATTGAACTCAAAACCTCTGGCCTGATGGGCAGGCGCTTATGCCACTGAGCTAAATCCCTGGCCCTATTTTTTGAGACAGGGTCTCACTATACAGTTCAGGCTGGCCTTGAACTCACTTTGTAGCCCAGGCTGGTCTCGAACTCACAATGATCTTCCTGCCTTAGCCTCCCGAGTGCTGGAATTAAAGGCATGCGCCACCACACCCGGTTCCCCAAAGCATTATTTTTGATGCATGGCAGGCTTCTGACAGCTGTTATTGTTATTCTTTATGTTCTGGGCATGAAAGCATCAACATATTCTACCCACTCCCTCAGAATCCTGCAGAACATGTAACCCACAACTTCTTAACATGGGGCCATGGATTTACTCCACCTGCCTCGGAATTTCCTTAAGTTTTATTTAAATTGTTTGCTGTGTGTATATTTGTCTAGGGGAAAGAGCTCTGATTTTCACCGACATCAACTCCCTAAAAGCAGATCACCATCATCATTCTAGAGATCTCCGAAAGGAAGTAGTATTCTAGCTTCAAGAAGGACAGGATTGCCTGTAATCCCAGCACTTGGCAGGCTGAGGCAGGAGGATCGTTTTGAGT
>RJWM01038605.1:0-16643 GCA_004363535.1 Dasyprocta punctata | reverse complement strand
CCAGATAAGTCCTAGAGTAAGCTCAGGCTCTCTGGAGCCCCTTTAATCCTCACTGTGCTTAGATTAAGCTGGCATGATATAAAGTGCTATAGTAGATTCTGTGTGTTCAGGAGAAATTGAAAGCAGTAAAGTCCTAGCAAGTAGCAGAGGTTCACTCAGGCAGCAGGAGGAAAGCAGACATCTAAGTCCAGTGACTCAGAACCTGGAGACAACTGAGGGCCACGTGACAACCTCCTCATGAAGGCTGACTCTTTGAGAGGCATGGTGATGGACAGTTAAGAATATGCTGTTTATAGTGTGAGTTATTGCTCAGGGACTTAACAGCTATATGATCTTGGGCTTAGTTTTCTCATCTTAGAATTGGGGATAATGTCAATCTTAGTGAGTCAAGGTAAATATTACACAACTTCATCTATCTCAGCTGTGGTGAACCTATGGGATGCATGCTGTAGCAAGCAATATCCCTGAAAGCTCTATGAAACACATCGTATTAAGTATCATTAGTAGTAGTTTAATATATATCTAATGGGATATTCTCTGTGGAAAAAGAAGGGTCTGTGGTCAAAGGAATCTAGGAAATGATTCATACTATGGATTCATAGGGCACTTGAACATAGCAAAAGCCCTGTAATACAACTTGCAAAGAATCTTGTTTAAATTTTTTTTTCCCCCAGAATTTTCAAAACTTTTTTTCACCAAGATGACTCTATTTCCCTTTTCACACATAATATCTATTTAACACACTTTTGGAAACATAGTAGTTGTATTTAATTAACGAAGGAAGTCACATTAAGTTGTTAAACACTGGTCACATTTTATTGCTCCATTTTTCCCAAGGCATATGTAATTTCAGAGCAGCAGTCTAGGAGACAGAAAGGCTTCTAATCTGGAGAAAGAACAGATGCCTTAAAAGCCCAAAGGAAATGGAAAACTTCAGGCAGAAGCAGCAGATCAATAAGAGGCTATTTTTGGCCATAGAGATGTGCTAGAATTACAGATTCTTGGAGATCAATAGCATTTTTAAATTCAGCAACTTTAGATTGTCACCTAGTGAAGAAAGCCCACCTTCATGGGCACCAAGCCCTGTGAATACAGGCTAGCCTCCCCATTTTCAAGCCGTTGTTACTAGGAATTCTCTGTCACATTGGACTGAGTTCTACCTCCTTAGACCTCTAACCAACATCATGTTACCAAAATGTTAAGTTTTGTGTTTTGGTGAGAGCTTCTCATTCTGAAGAATGCAAAATAAAATACTTTGAAATCTTTTAAAAATCATTGCACTATGTGAAGTAACAAACATGTCTGTTAATTCAACAGTGAACTGAAAATAATTGCTGGAAACAATGTTTTTTATTTTCTCCACCTTAAATAAGGAAGATAATTAGAAGTTCAGTTATGCTGTAAGTAATCCATGTAATATTTACATTGTGGACAAAACTACTTTGCAATTTTCAATTTATAGAAGAAAGGGGGAATGCATACTACATACTTTAAAATTATTTATATTTTCTATATGTATACTTTTAACTTTTAAAAATATTCAAAGAGAGTTGTTTTAAGTGCATAAGCAAAGCTTACCCTTCTTGCTTCCTTATTTATGAGACAAACATTTTATATAAGCAAATGTTCAATCAAAATATAGCACATGACTCATAAATGTGCTATACATTTCACTGAGAATAGGTGATGGTATTTACAAAAATGTAGCTGCTTGAGCCAATGTGAAATTTTCCAAGGTTTTGCAAAACTCAGTAACCCTAAGGAAAACTTCAAGAGGTAAATGGAATATAGAATTTAAATGGGCAGAGAACATCCAAGTCCCCAGCTCCTTTAAGAGCCCAACACATAAGACGCCAGGGCCTCGTCAAAACCCTTGCTACCACAGAAGGACTCTGTCAGAAGGCGGGCTTCCACCTTGACTTCATTTTTTGCTGAACTGCTTCTCGATCATGCATTTACATTTCTACTTTACAACTGAAGAAACAGAAGTAAAATCAAACTTGACCCACACTGGACAGTACTTAACCATGGATCAGTTCTGGTATCTCAACATTTGGGTTCCCTAGTGTTAGCTGGGTTCCCTTTTCAGTTAAATCCTGTCCTTTGCAAGTTTATTTTTCCCCCAAAAAGTAAAATTAAATTTGATAGTTTTCTTAACAAAAGAGTAAAGGCAATGAAAGACAAACACAGGCCCGTTAAGGCCAAGAGTCAGCATTGGTGAGAACACACCACTGCCGCTGGTGAACGCCGGGCTCATAGTGCACTGCTGGTTTGAGGGCTTTGTCATTTGCGCATGACATACCATCCGTTAGCATTTACCTACTGATGTGCACCTTTTGTCTTTGTCCTTGGAATACAGTAAGAGTATCACAGCCTATACCACATCCTCCTTTAGTATGTGTTCTGTGACTTAGGCAGTGCCAGACATTCACAGGAAACCTTTCTGGAACAGTTAATAGGCGTCTGGAGGAAACCTTAGCCCTGACCTCATGGGACTGACAGCTGAGTGAGAGACAGAGAAGCAAATCAATAATTTCCATAGAAAGTGACAAGTTCTTTGCTGGAGCCAGGTACACGGTGCTAGACAGCGCAAGTGAGGGCAAATGAATGAGACCGGGTAGCTAGGAAAGGCTTTCTCAGGGGAGCTGATTTCTATGCTGTCAGTATCAGAAGAAAGGAGGGAGGGAGATGGAGGAAGGGGAAAGGAACAAAAGAAGAAAGGAAAGAAGAAAAGGAGAAAGAAGGAAGGAAGGGAGAAAAAAAGGGAGGGGTACAAAGAAGGAGTTAAAAGCTCCAGCTAGAACTCATTCCTAAAGGCACTAGCGGTCCCGGGAGTGTGGAGGGCGCTGGCCCGTGCATGAGCAATCTGTGTGCTCAACTCGTGTGCGCTCTCGTCTACGGCCATCTTCTCTTTGCCAAGTAATGGGACCCAGCAACTGGATCCGCAACCCAGTGAACCCTGCTGAGCCCTGTGCACTCCAAGAACATGAGGTCGGACTATCTGCTAAGTCCTCAAGGTGATCTCTCCACAGAGAATGCACCAAGCGGCAGCAGCGTTTGTGGGACACATTTGTGATGCCGCTCCTCCTTGTCGAATGCAATGGCACCTGCCTCCCCGGGGATTCTACTCTTCACCTGTGAAGCTGCTAGCAACAGGGGAAGAAAGTAGAAGTCATTACCTTAGATTGTCCCCTGAGGTCTCCTCGTCTGAAGAGAAGGTCCCATTGCTGACACTCTGTGGAGGGTAACTCTTCTTCCCCACTGACTCTTCCCGGGACAGAGAAGGATCTTTCTTTTTTCTTTTGCCGAACAACTTCTTAAAAGGCTGGAATTTGCCTCCCTTCTTCTTGTCTGAAAATTACAAGATAAACACACACACTGTAGTCTGATAGAGCTGCACCTCTGAGTCCAGGAGCAAATTTCAACTGAGTGGCCCCGGCCCAGGGAGCCAGGCCAAAGGGCAGCCACCAGCCAAGCCCAGCGCAGGGAATGCTGGGGCCAGCCCTGGTGCAGCCTGTGCACAGTGAGGCGCGGCATGGGCCACACTCCCAAGAAGCATCTGGGAAGAGCAAGAAGAGGTGGCAAGCTTTGTAGTGGCCAGCACTGCACCCCTTCCCACACGCCACACAAAAGCAGTGGCTGCTTTCCTTAACGAAGCAGATGGCCAGTGCCCTTCTCCATGCAAGAAACTTGAGAAAAACAAGTAAGTCACACAGGTAGTTTAAAACACATACACACATGCACGCATGCACACACGCACACCTTCAATCATGTTGTTTTAACTCTAATTAGATACAGGAGATTTTTTTAGCTCTTGGCACAAGCTTTGCACCCAATGCCCTCCATTTCCATGGATTTCTGGTTTACTTCTCTTATCTCTTCTCAAAAATCTCCTTTGAAAACCCCCAAGGAGATGTTACATGTGTCTCCTCAGACACTGGTGCATCTAGTCGTATGTTAAGTGATACCTTTCAGCTCTGTTCCCTTGACACAAATTCCTTTACTCTAGTAGACTCCTACCTTGGAAAAGAAAGTGTAAATCATCCTCTACCAGAAAAAAAAAATCTTTTCTTATCATTCCTTTTTAAAAGAAGCTTAAACACTCATCCAGTGGTAGGACAATAATTTTGAAACTTTAACCCTTCCTATACATCACACTGCTGTGAGAACTTTATGGATATCATCTCAGTTCATCTTCACAGCAGCTCTCTGAGGCAGATATTACCAATGGCTCAGACCTTAGACACAGAGATGAAATAACCTGCTCGTGTTCAGAGTTCTGAAGAGAAGACAGAAGCTCACACTGTGGATGGAACAATTCCTGCACAAGGCACACTGGCAAGACCCCTGCCTGCCAGCCAACTGGCAGGCCCAAGAGCTCCACTGGCCAGAACCACGGAGGGCAGGGATCCGGCCACACCAATGAGGTCAGTGATGCAGCCTGGGAGCGCCATGTTCCCTCTGCTGATCTTCAGTTCTGGTCTCTGGGACATCACAGAAAATTTGAAGGGAGGAAGAAAAGTGGTTAAATCACTCCACCCTCAGCAGTACCACAAGGCACAGAAGAACAGAACCATCATCACTTCCACAAAGACAGCAGTCTAAGATCTTTGGCACAGCTGCACCGAGACCCTGAGATTTCAGTGGCCTGGGAAATGATATTGTACTACATCACATTTATTTTTTTATTTTATTATATTTAAAATTTTTTTCTGGTACTGGGGACCCAACTCACAACTTCACACCTGACAGGCAGGCACTGTGCCGCTGAGCTAAATCCCCAGCCCAGACATCACATTTAAAAGGAAGACATAAGCCAGACCTGATTGTGCATGCCTGTAATCCCAGCACTTGGGAGGCTGAGGCAGGAGGATTGCTGTAAGTTCATGCCAGTCTGGGCTACATAAGGAGCTCAAGGCCAGCCTGAACTACATAACAAGACACTGTTTCAATAGATAAATAAATAAATAAATAAATAAATAAATGTAAGACAGATTTATAACATGTCAGATGCCCTATACACATAATATATATTGTCCTAGACATTCAGTCTTCTAAAAAGGGCTAAATTACTTTTTACAATGTGCTATCATACAATTAAGATCATATTTTAAAATGGTAAAAACAATAATAAATAGAAGGTCTATTTCCAGTGTTTGTATGTTTTTAATGCTTATTTACACGGCAGTGAGTATGCCGGAGATTTTCATGACATATTTTCAGTTCTCCTGAGTAAATTTGTCCCAAACTAAATTTTTTTGGTATAGAAATTAATAAAGTTAATACTTTTCTGTGACTGTCCACAGGTGAAGATAAGTAAATGACATCCAGTGTCTGGGTTTGACAGCATCACAGTAAACAATCAAAAGACAATTTATACTGCATTCCACTTATTTCCAACATAAAATTCTTTTTTCCCCTTTTATATCAACTATCTTTTTCCCACTGCAGAAACAGCTGAACTCAAATTTCCCTATCAGCAATATTCCAAAACATACAGCAATATTCCATTAGTTTCAAAGTCATCATGCTGGCATGGGTCTACAGTCTACACTATAAGCTGTGCAGATAACTGTGGACAGTTAGAATTTATCAATAGGGAAACAATTGCCACCATGAAGTTAGAGTACATTTCGTGATATGCCTTTGAGCTAGAACCAAGGGAGTTAATTATAATTAATAACAAGGTAAGTCACAGTTTCTTGAACAAGCTACTCCTATATATGACCAACAGACAATCTGGACTGTTGAAAGGTTGTTGTCATATAAAATATTTGCTGTGCCAGTCATATTGCTGGGGGAGACAGACAGTAAACCACGCCCGGAAGGAGCTGAATTTGAACACAAGGATGGGACAAAGACAGCCTTGGAGAGGAAGCCAGGATACAGAAGTCCCCGAGTTGCATTAGTAAGTGCAGAGTGGCCTCCTTCCAGTGATCTGTCCACAGACAGCCCATGTGAGCAGGCTGTGAAACCAGAGCTCTATGGCACCTTATATGACAATAATGCGAGCACCAGGCGTCATCCTGGAAGACGTGTCAAAGTCCAAGTGTCAGAGAGCAAACCTCTCTGGAGTCCCTGAGAACACTGTTTCAGCAATACCTTGAGGATTATCATGAAGAGAAAAGAAAAACAATGACTAACCAAACTCTCCTTTCGACAGCCAGCCCTTCTGACTAGGAGGAAAAAGAATTTCAGTCCTCAAGATGTCTATTTCTCTTTGGAGGATGACTCAGCACAGAAACTTTCTTGAGAATTCAGCTCCAAAGTCTTGGCACTTGGTGACAACTCAGTTATGAAAAGTAATTTTCCATCCTCATTTTCAAAATTAATAATGAATACCCTCTCAGAAATATCTTTAAGTATTAAAGTCTTGAAAGTTTATTTCATAGTTATTTCTTTATTGGCTCTAGCAATTGATTAATTTTCTATAATTCACTTTATTAAAAGACAGTAATTACGTTTATACCCATTTAAATTTAGATAACAAAACTTTAATTAGGGAATAGACTATAAATTAGAGGAGTTTTACTTTTATTTTTGGTTTCCCCAATTGATATTCTCAAATATAAGAACTCTCATATCAAAAAAAGCAAGTCATGAAACATTGGTAATTCTGTGCTATAATGACCATTACGAAAATATGAGCATGTCTATAATACCCACTAAATACACTTTTATGATCAACTTACGATTTGGGGACAGAGTTCATCCACACAGAATCAGCTGAATTGAGTGCATGGTCACCAGTATTACCCATTTTCCTGACAAGTAACAACTGCTATTGTGAATTATTTTTGTAGTACACAGATGGAGCCTAAAAGAGGAAAGCACAGTAACAAAGCACACGTCTGCATTGCTCACGTGAAGTATCCCCAAAGGCAACCACTGCGTAGAAGTAGTTTAGCATAGTATTTGCCAATATAGACTGCTTATGAAGGCATTTTAGAATTTTATGGCACAAAATTTACTTTTGTTGGGTGGTTAAGTCAGTGGGGAGAAGGAGAAGGAGAACTGTTACGACTACCAATTTTTTTTTGGAGGGGGGGCTGTAGCTCCAGTTAGGGGTTAAGTGTGTGGGCCCCAAGACAAGAGTACTTGGCCCACATCCTGATTCAGTCTTTACAGCAAGGAAACATCTGCTTGCCAGCCTCTCTAGAAATTTACCATTTCAAGCTGTAGGATTGAATTTATAGGTGAAAAGGCAATGGCTAGCACATTTCCTTAATATTTCAGCATTTTTTCATTGTAACTTTCCACACAAAAGAATCTATATATGATATATACTGCTTCAGAGATCACAGTAATTTTTTATTTTTAAAATACTGAATTAATTTATTTTCATCATCCAATAATTACTTTAGGGAATGATTTTCATTTAAAAAGTGCTCATTATCCATTATTTCATGGATATAATTATATATTATCTGATGGTGGCATCATCATAATTACTATCATTCAGCAAGTCAAACAAATCTGATTCATTTTCCATTTCTCATAAGGATGCAATTCCTACATTTTCATTTCTAAACCTAAAATAATGAAAGTGTACAATTCCTCTCATTGGAGTTCCATGGTACGCTTCCAAATGAGAAACAGAAATTTCCGATTCATAGTTCATTTTTCTTTTTTTTTTTTGTACTGGAGATCGAACTCACGACCTTGTGCTTGCCAGGCAGGTACTTGTACCCCAGCCCTCATAGTTCATTTTAAGTGTCAAGAATGTTCAGGATTTCTCAGAAGTTGGTTCCAGGTTCTTAAGGCCAGTACACGTCAGAATCCAGGAAAAATAAACTTATTAAACAAAATTCTTGACTATGGGAGCTTTCAGAATCCTTCATATGTTATCATTATTCTTTGACAGTACAGAGAACATGCATTGCTTCCTAAACTCATTTGGAAATTTGGCGTTGTAGTCTTATTTGGTTGTGGAAGCTTGAGTTTTTTGTCAACCATCATGAAGAGGCTTCCTCTGAATACACTCTGGAAAACAATTTTTATGATTTCTCTCAAATATCTTTTCATTTCTTTAGACACCATATATTTTACACACATTCAGGCACACACACCCCTCCTCTAAACCCTGGCACACACTACTCAGTAAACATAAGCAAGTTGACTGAAACATCTTGTGTTTCATTGGTTAAACAAACTTAATGAGGGAGGTAAACTACTGACCTCAAACATTTATATAAACAGCATACAATGGTACAGAGAAGTCATCTGAATCCTATAATTTTACTAATTCAAGATTTTTGTAATGTTTTCCTTAGTGCTAGGATATTGGAATATTTTGGAGAAGATACTTTTAGGTTAAAAAGGATCACTAGACATATCTGTGATGTACATTTTCACTGGACCCCACAATCCTGGGATACTTACATTACGACTAAGGAGTTAGTAATGGGACAGGTGGGGTGTGCACCCCAGGGCCGCGTGATGGTAACACTGAGGACTGAGAATCTACTGCAAGTGGGGGATGATATAGTAGCTTATTGTGTTCCACAAAGAGGAAAAGAGTGTTCTTCTCTTTTTCTGGGGGAAGCATAAAAGGAGGAAGATTTGATTAAGAAGATGAAGAGAGAGGATCAAAATTCTTTTAAAAGGAGAAGAGGGTCCCTGGAGCAAATGGTGAGGGGTTCAGTGGTGGTGAATACAGGCTTTCACAAGTCAGGGGTTAGAGGTAGGATGCGCTGGAGATCAGCCCACTCCTGATGATCTGGAATGTGTCCCAAAGGTTCATTCATGCAATGCTTGGGCCCCAGTGGGTAGGGCTCCTACTGGGAGGTGGTGGAAACTTTAGGAGGTAGGACCTAGTTGGAAGGAGGTAACTGGGGGGGTTCTCTCTCTCTCTCTCTCTCACTCTCTCATTTCCTGCCCCCCATCAACCATGGAGTGAGGAGCTCTGCTCTGCTACATGACATACTTACCATGATGTTCTACTTCAAGACAGCCAAGAAACAATGGAGCCAAGCAACCATGGACTGAAATTTCTGAAACCATGAGCCATAATAAAGTTTTCCTCTTTAAATTGATTTTCTCAGGTATTATCAGAGTGACAGAAAGTGACTAATACATGGAACACCAGATCTGGACAGCTGGGGCTAGGGCAGTGATGATAAACCTTTTAGAGCTTTCAATGAAACAAACTGTCCACTGTGGCATGCGTGCCATAGGTTGCCACCACTGGGCTAGGGTATATGTTGTAGACTTCTTCAGCAGGCCTAAGTCTTGGCTTTGCTTTGCTTCCTGAATCAGAAATGACATTTTCTCCTCAATGTGATGAAATTTTATTTATTCTTTAAGTCCTCTGACCTTATAGTGTTTCCAAAGTTCCCGACCCCAGTGAAACTCATCACAACTTCTGGCTCCTGTGTGCTTTTTTCATATTTCTGTGGTGTCCTAACCTTCAGTGCCTCAGAATGCAACTATTTGGAGATTGGGTCTTTTTTTTTTTAATTTAAGGTTTATTTAACCTTTGTTTAGTAACTAGGGTGTGCTCTGGTCCAGTATCTCTGATATCCTCATAAGAGGAGGGGGTTAGGACAGAGACACACGGAGAGAGACAATTGAAGACATACAGAGAAAGTGGCCATCTACAGCCAAGGAAAAAGGAGTCGGAAGACACCAACCCTCAAATACCTTGATCTTGAACTTTTGCTTCTAGAATTGCAGGGAAATAGTTGTGTGTTGTTGTCAGTCACTGGAGCAAACTAACACACTGTGTTATGGTTGTGCGACATTAAAGAGACTGCCTTGGAGCTGCAGTGTTGTAACGGTGCCTTGAACCTCTGCTTCTACCTTCAAAGTCTTGGCCCCTCCCCCTCCCCCCTCAGACAGGGCCCAGGAGGCATGTCCTTTAGGAAGCCTCTCTTGGACACTCTGGCCAGAAGGGACAACTCCCTCTTCTGTTTGATGTTTGGTGCGTTACACAGACACCCCCGACAGCACTAGAGAATATATGATGCTTCTCCTGGGCTGCAAGTTCCCTGGGGACCCCAGGCACTGTGCCTCACTTTTCTGCATGGCAGCGCGCAGCATGAGGCCTAATCCTTAGTAATACAGACCTCCTGCTCCTACGCCCTCGGGGCCAGATGTGTTTCAGAATTCAGAAATTTAAAAATTGTATAAAGTATACTCAGAACCTTGTAAGGTCCATGACAGCATTTTATAATAAAACACAGTATTTTTGGAAAACATCAATATTCATGGTAAGCTCTGCTAACAAAAAAAATCTGCACCAGACTTACAAAGAACTTCTGGGTTACTGAGAGTACAGACGGTGATTTCTTCAGGCTGTTCAGTCAGTCCTGCAATCACACTTGTTCTGAAAATGCAAATCTGTTCCAAGGTGGTTGATATATCCATGGAAACAGTAGGTGAATGCAGAAAATTGCACCCAGATGAACTGAGGGGTGAAAGAAATAAGACATAATGCTCAGAAGCATAACGTGGGTCATCTCCTAGTCCCCCTAGACAGCTGCTGGGGTTAGGAGACATCCATTCACATGTGCTGCGGCAGGGGGACCTCTGACTTAATATGGAAACTTTAGTTCTTTCAGTGCTAGGCCGTCAACCACGGAGCTACACCCCCCAGCCTCTCCATCTGATTTCGGATAACCTTCCTTCTACTACCTCATCACAGCTCACAACCTGCAGCCCTTCCAACGCCCCAGCCCACAAAAACCTTAAGTTTTCTTCAAGGTAAAGTGTCCCTTTCATTATCTCTAGGCATTTCTTAACCATTTACAACTGTAAAATCACATTACATGTATTTTTTCTGGTTTGGGGACTGAAGCCAAGGCCTTTACACTGAGTTGCATCCTGAGCCCCCCTCTTTTTTTTTTTTTTTTTTTAAAGGATCTTGTTAAATTGCCCAGGCTGGGCTCAAACTTGAGATTCTTCTCCCCGAATTACACGCATGTACCACCACACCTGGCCCCCACATTTTAAAAATTAGGTTCCTATCCTTTTAAAATTAGAGTTTATTCTTCAGACCCTAATGGAATATTGACAACTCTTTAATATCAAACAAAGATTTTGGCAAAATGGCAATGTTCACATTAAGTTTTGCTAACAAATGAAAGTGTGCTACTCTTACAAAGAACTTGTAAGTTGTCAGTGTTGCCAATGAGTATTTTAGCATGGTGCTAACCATCCTATTTGACCCATAAGCCCTGTGGTTTTCATAAAGTGATTTTTCAGGGCATGAAGAAGTTTAACAGTGTATATGTTGTTTTGTAAAGAACTGCCTGCTTATGCCTCCAGAAATGGCATGTGTTCATCCATTAAAGTGGCAACTATTTGGCTGTTTCTTGTCCCCCTCCATTCCTCAAAACCATAGCAATGTTTAATTTTTTCTAGTTTTCTTTTCCATTTGTCTACCAGAACCTCCTTTTACGTATGTTTCACAATTCACAAGGGAAAACAAATAATATTTAGAAATAGTAACAGAGGCCGAGAGGAGTTTTGATGGGAAGCCTCAGTGTTCACACACTCCTCCCATGTACTAGCAGACGCGTGGGTGGGGGCCCCTCTCCCTGCCAGTTTCTGCTGCTTGAGCTCCAGAGGGTGCAGCGACGCAGTGGTGACTCAGTGGAGTTGCCTACAGCCAACTCCTCAGCAAAGGACCCCGCTGCAAATAGCCGGACACATAGAATTTGAGACGGTTCAACACATATGAATACCCAACACCAGTAGGAGGAGTGCTGGGCCTGACTGGCAATACTGATGGGTAAAACAAAATCTGCAAGGATATGTGAGGGGTTCAGTTGCAGACACAAAATCAGCAGGAGACAGACAGGTATTAGCTATCTCTGATGATATATAATATAATAAGATATGTACAGCAAGGAATGGGCTCACACCAGGTAAGGGCTGGCCAGGGAAGTCTGAGGTTCACTGGGAAGGTCATGAGGAAGGACGAGTTGGAATTTGCAGGCAAAGGCTGCAGCTGCTGTCCATAGGGGAAGTTTCCTCTTCCCAGGAAGCTTCAGTCTTGCTTTAAAAAAACTCAGTATACTGAATCAGGCCTACCTAGATTATCATGAGTGATCTCCCTTATTTACAGCCAACTAACTGTGAACTTCAATTACCTATTTAAAATACCTTCACATCAACAGCTCAATTCAGCAGCAACAGTTTGATTAAATAAGTGAGAACAAGAGTCTATTCAACTTAACATAACAAAAAGATCATCCTAGCTCACCCTTAGTCAGTTTGGATCCCATACACCACATGTTCTGAAACTACACTCTCCAAATAAAATCAATAACCCACTTGGCACTGCTGTGATGTCCAGTACCCCACGAACGTCTGAAAGCACACCAGCCCATTCCCCAGAAGTTGTCAAGTTCTTGGGGAGACATTCACACTTCTCCTTTGACATTGTTTAACTTAGATATCAAAATATAACGTTTATTGTTATATCTTACAAGGAATGATTAAAAAACAAGGTAAATGTTTAAATATTTTTAAAACATGTATTACAGTAAAAGACACATTACCATGAATATTCCTTGAAATCCTCCCCATCACTTCAAATACACTTGTCTCATCATTCCTTCCATTTTTTGAGCAGTTCTGGAGTCCTTTTTTGTGTCTTTAATTGCATGTTATGGCTGCCTTTTGTCTCCATGTGCAGAATTGATTTAAAACATTTTCATGGTCCTTTCTACTTTGAAGAAGAGTTAGAAGTCTCACAGTAGCACATTCAGTGAATAAGATGGGTGAGGACACATAGTAATGCTTTCACGAGCCTACCTTTCCATTGGATGGCACTCAGCAGCAGCACTGGGTGTATTTTTTAAAAATTACACCTTGTAAAGAAAATCATGAAACACTTCAGAACTGCTTCAGAAGCGGCAAGAATAAAGGGCTAGGTTGTTCAAAGTGAGGGAGGGATTTTGAGTGGAATGAATGACATGTCTTTTATGGTTATAAATTTTAATTTAGATATCCACTGTATACCTTTGATCACACTTTGTGGGTCAGATGATAATGGGACGACAGGGAAGAAAACAAAAACAATTGGTTAATATACACAAACATGGTCATAACAAAATGAGGAAGAAACATAACTAGTAGAGTATTTCTGCAACTAGTCATGTAGTCATCACTGGTCTCTAGCTAACCAGTCTAGGTTCCCTTTTCCCTTGGCAAGAGCCTCAGCTGTCGGTGGTCTCTGTTAGATGGGATTGGGGGTTTGGCTCAGCAGCTTAAGAGCCTGCCTGGTAGGCGTGAGGTTGTGAGTTCGATTCCCGGTGCCACAAAAAAAAAAAAAAAAAAAAAAAAAAAAAAGGAGGGCATAGATGGGATTAACCACGCCTGCATTCCTGATCAGTCTGGGCCACTAGTCATCCAGAGCTGCCCTGATTCTTTGTTGTCTTTAATCACATAATTCAGGGAAATTAAAAGATGCCCTAAGGGGTTCCCTGTACTGAGGGCATACTCTTCCCCACCTCATTGTGGAGTAACAGCCTCAGGTTCCCCTGGTCATCAGGACGGTCACTGCAGTGAGTACAGTAACCCCTTCTTTGCCTGATAACTAGAAGCATGAGACACCAAAAGGCCTGGGTGACAATCTCAGCTTCCAATTTAAGAGAAAGAACTGTTGTGCCCTGGCAAGTGCGAGGTCCTAAATTCGATTCCTGGTACAAAAAAACAAAAACAAAAACAAAAACAAAAGCTTCAGTGCATCTTCTGGTGGAGCATTCCTTCCTTTGGAGCTAAAAAACCTCTAGAAAAGCAGGCTCTAAGGACAGGAAACAGAACTTTTCCTAGTGCATCACTAAGCGTGATAATGAATGCAGCCAATCCCATTTCCACCCTTGAACTCTTGGGCCCACAGAGCTGAAACAGCCCCACATACTGCACTGAATATGGCCTCAGATAACCCTTTCATGAATACTCATAAGGGACAAATATCTTGAAATTCCTTGCTCATTCAGACAGATCTATTCATATACCATGCACGCCTGAAGCTCTGCTCATGGAGAGATTTCCTTTCACCAGTGTCTTCTGGGGCCACCCCAGAATGGGTGATAGTGTAAAAAATGTTCAGATGGTGCCTGCACTATCAGGCAGAACCATCCGTCAACCAGGCCAGAGTTTCTCTAGTTTTGAGCAAGTCACAGGAACTGCCCAAGGCCACAGGCGTGAGAAGAGTAGTAGTAGCTGGGCATGATGTATATCTATAGTACTGGATACTGTGGAGGCTAGGCAGGGAGAATGCTTGAGCCCAGGAGCTCATGGTCAGCCTGGACAACATAGGGAGAACCTGTCTCAAAAAAATAAAACCCAAGTAATGTAGCAAGAGTGAAGGCCACGGGCCTTTGGACCACTTCCTATTCAGCTGATCTCTTTGGGGCTTCCTTAAGCCCAATCTCTGGCACATACCATCTCCAGTTGATGATAGAGCACTGCTGTGCATGCCCAACTTTAAGGCCAGGAGGGTCAGACAACAACCAGTTTATGATGGGTACCACAGGTTGCATGGTAGCTTGGTGGCCCACGGCTAACCATTAAATCATTACTAAAACCCACAAGTAGGCCACAAACTGTTTCTCACAGGAGAGTAGTTATCTACAAAGGATGGCAGAGTTTTGCTCCAAATCCCAAGAGTGTGCTCCTGCCAAATGCTCCAACAGCTCCCCTGCTTCCCACAACACTGAAAATACCCCTGGATCAGCTGGATCTGGCCCAAATGATCCCACGGCCTGGGCGTGCTGTAGACCTTTCTCTTGTGTTGGGTCCAATTTAAAATTAGCACTTCTTGAGTTACACAGTAAATGGGGTGGTGTGAAACACACAAATAAGGGATATGTTGTCTCAAAAATTGAATGAGGCCCACCAGATATTGTGCCTCCTCTCTAATAGTGAAGAGGTGTTAGGTGATGATTTATCCTTGACATCTTAACCTATCTCACACTAGGGGAGCCCTAAACTCCCACTGATGGAAAAGGCCCATGCATTTTAGTGGGATTTATTCCCATCCTTCGGTCAGAAAAATCCCTTACCAATGTGTTCAGAGCAATTGCTATCTTCTGCTCACCATGTCTAACCCTGTTTACAAGATTCCACAATGTTACTGATAATTGAGCTGTTGATTTCTTTTAGAAACCACCTGATTGCATATGTCTCCCTTTGGTGTTCTTTCAAACTCTGTTAATTGAAACATTGTTGTTTCTTCACAATGGTTCCTATATTAAATTGAGAACTGAATGGAACTGATAAACAGAAGTGAACTTGGAAGAATACAGTGCTTATTGAGGACGGTTGAGTGGAGAACATTTAGTAACTTTGGTAATTATCACTGGCTTAGCTATAAATGAACTAAAAACTTAGACAGCTGGAAATCATAGGAAAAACTAGAAATTAGTGATAATAGAAACTCGACAAAAGTTAATTAAATAATTATTTAGTTACAGATCTCTGAATGATTTGAATGACTAATAATTATTTTGAAACCCAAGGGTAGGCACAAACTTAGCTCCAGCTGAGTAAAAATGGGTTTTGGGTCAAATTCTCAAACCATGCCAGAGTGGGCAACAATTCTTAGGGAAGCAGGGCAGAAGTCATTAGTGATACTACATGAACATCAACTCTCGCTAAATTTAGCAGGTTCTCGATGGTGCCAGTGGGAAATGAATAGGGGTCGGAGTGACACAAGTGTTCCTCAGACTCAGGAGGCACAGCACCTGTCTGCTTATGAAGAGACGGCACCCATGAAGTATGGACCCCAGGGGCTCCGAAGGAAACTGCAGTGTTCAGATGGTCCAGAAGGGGCGTGAGAAGTCACCCTTAGGGGTACAGCTGCGCTTCCACTTCCCAGAATGGGGGGGGGGTAGGCACAGACAAAATCTGTTTTAAAGGATTTTCACATAAAGGATTTTCACATGAAATTCTGTAGTCTGTCTCTGCACTCCACGCTGTGACTCTTTCCCGAGCCTCTCCCTGTTCTCTTGCATGGACATCAAGTTTCTTTCTTTGGCTACTCGGAGAGCATCAACTACTGACAAAGCCGTGCTTGAGCATCCCCAAGCCCCTGCCGCATACCCTTTCCCAGACTCCATCTGGGGGAAAAAAATATATAGCCCAGGCCAGTAACAGATTCATTTGGGCAATGTCCTATTCCGGGGAGACCAAAAACAGAAAAGACACAAACTCTACCTGTTCTGCAGAATCTTCCAATTACTTTGAGGGTCAATGATCTGAATTACTACCCATTTCTTGGCTAGCAACCACTGGTTTATATGAGGAGGTAAAGAGTGTCCATTGTCCTTCTGTGGTCAGGAATTGCTTTTGTGGCACCATGCATGGTGACAGGTGTCTTTGAAATGCTCACTTTGTACACAACTTTTGTCTGTCCAAAGCCCTGGAGGTGGGTCACACACAGCTCCACGCTGACATCCAGAAGCCTCACAAAGTTCTCTTGTGGACCAGGCATCTTATGGTCCAAGTTTTAACTACCTAAATGCAGCCACTGTGGGTAAACCTGACTGGGCCTTTTGGGGTTGGTTTTGTGGATTCTCTTTTTTTGGTTTTAGCATCACTGGGTCCACAAACAGTGGCTAGAGCTAGGGTATTGCTGTGTATCATTCCTTTTCTCTTTCTTTTCTTATTTTCCTTTTTCTTTTCTTTTT
>RJWM01038604.1:0-16643 GCA_004363535.1 Dasyprocta punctata | reverse complement strand
GAGGTAGTAAGATCAAACTTTGAGTCCAGTCTGGGCAACCTAGAGAGACCCTGTCTCAAAATTTAAAAGTTGAACCTGATAAAAGCCATATATGATAAACGAACAGCCAGCATCTTACTAAATGGAGAAAAACTGAAAATTTTCAACCTAAAATCAGGAACAAGACAAGGATGTCCATTATCACCACTTCTATTCAATACAGTTCGGGAAATATTACCAGAGAAATTAGACAAGAGAAAGAAATAAAGGGAACAAGGATAGGAAAGGAAGAAGTAAAATTATCATTATTTGCAGATGATATGATACTCTACATAGAAGACCCCCAAAAATCCACTAACAGACTTCTAGATGTAACAACCAAATTCAGTAATCTTGCTAGATACAAGGTCAACACTCAAAAATCAATAGCAGTCCTGTACACAAACAGCAAAGTCACTGAAAGAGAAATAAGGGAAACCACACCCTTCACTATAACATCCAAAAAAAAATGAAATACTTAGAAATCAATCTAATAAAGGAAGTTAAAGATTGATACAGTGAAAATTACATTACTCTGAAAAAGGAAATCGAAGGAGATTTCAGAAAATGGAAAGATATTCTCTGTTCATGGATAGGAAGAACAAACATCGTGAAAATGACCATTCTCCCAAAATTGTTATACAGATTTATTGCAATCCTAATCAAAATACCACTTGACTACCTCATAGAACTAGAGAAAGAATTACTGAAATTCATCTGCAACCAGAAGAGACCTAAAATAGCAAAGGCAATTCTGGGCAACAAAGGTAAGACAAGAGGCATCGCAATCTCTGACTTGAAATTCACTACAGAGCTACTGTGATAAAATCAGCATGGTACTGGAATCAAAACAGACCTGAAGATCAATGGAATAGATTAGAAGACATAGCCACAACTACAAACACACTTAGCCACCTCATCTCTGACAAAGTGTACATTGGAAGAAAGACAGACTCTTTAACAAATGATGATGGAAAAACTAGTTTTCTATATGCTGTAAACTAAAACTAGATCCATGTCTATCACTATGTACTAAAATAAAGTCAAAATGAATCAAAGATCTGAATATTAAAACAGAGACACTAAACCTCCTAGAAGACAAAGTAGGTAAAAATCTTGATGACATAGGTGTAGGCAGAGTTTATGAACAAAAATCAAATTGCATGGGAGACACTTCCCAGAATCAACAACTGGGATCTCATCTTACTAAAAAGTTTTTGCATGTCAAAGGAAATCTCCATCAGGGTGAAAAGAAAACCCAGAAACTGGGAAAATATCTTAGCCATCAGACAAAGGACTTCTATCTAAAACATATAAAGAATTAAAAGAAATCAGGCCCCTAAAATTCAAGGACCCAGTCCAAAAATGGGCATCTGAGATGAATACACACTTCTCAGAGAAAGGAATACAAATGGCAAATAAATATATGAAAAAATGTTCAACATCAATGGTCATTTGGGAAATGCAAATTAAAAGAACACTGAGATTCCATCCCACTCCAGAAAGAATGACCAAGATAAAAAAAATCAAGCAAGAACAAATGCTGGAGGGGCTGTGGGGAAAAAGGAACTCTTCTCCACTGTTGGTGGGAGTGTAGACTGGTGCAACCACTGTGGAAGTCAGTGTGGAGATTCCTCAAGAAGCTAGGATTGGGTGTCCCATTTGACCCAGCTATACCACTTCTGGGCATTTTCCCAGAAGAACTGAAAACATACTACAGTGATATTTGTGCACCCATGTTTATAGCAACCCAATTTGTAATAGCCAAATCTTGGAAACAACCCAAGTGCCCATCAATCAAAGAATGGATAAAAAAGATGTGGTATTTTTATACAATAGAGTACTACTCAACTATCAAGAAAGACTGCATTGAGACTTTTATAAGTAAAGGGACATGACTTGCGACCATACTCAAAAGTGAGATACATCAAACCCACAAGTGTATGTACTGTATTGTCTCCCTAGTGTAAGAAACTGAAACAGTATATATGATCCAAAATCTACAAGAAATACTGTGTAATGGTAAAAAAATTGCTCAAAGCACAAAAGTAATTGGGAAAGGGAAAAGGAGGAAAGAAGGAAGGGAAAAGGAAAAAGACAACATACTATATGTATGTATATGTAAGCTAGCTAAAATGACTATACTGCTGAATGTATTAGTTATTGAGAAAGATTGGTTAATACTCACATGATTAGGTAAATTTTACATGTTTATATTTGTTAATGTAAACAACCATGTTGAAGGTACTGACACGCAATATTGCAACCATTGTCAGGTTCCTATCATCTTGTTTGTAAACCTATAATATTACCGTTGTGGATTCGCAGTTGTCATTTGTTTGTCTCTTTTGCTTTTTGTCTTTCTTATATGTGTCTTTTTTCCCTTAAATAAAAAAAAATTAAAAGTTGAAAAAGGACTGAAGATATAGCTCAATGTAAAGACCCTGGGTTCAATCTTTAGTACTGAAATAAATAAGTAAATAAATAAATAAGCCAGATGTGTATCTCCTGGCAGAGATTGTGATAATAGCCATGCTCAGTTAGAAAGGAGTGCAATATTTGTGGTCACAGTTCAATGTGCATCTCCTTCTCCTTGACTGCAAGGCCTTTGAAAGATGGACATTGTTTGTCCATCTGTTGGATAAGTATGTTCAAGGCATTAATTAATTAATTAATTAATTAGAAAATGTTGGTGTCCTCCTTAGAATTCACCAGACCAAATAAATTCTTTTACTATGGAATTACAGTATTATCTTCCCCTGATAGTTGTAGTAGTGCCATTGTTTAACTTTCAAAGAAAAGCCAACAGAGAGCCATTTTCAAGTCTTGAGTTACACTTTCTGGTGATGGATTGTGACAAAATATTCTAGCTGGTAGCTACAGATGGTGTCTCTTGCACCATAAAGGTGTCTCATCTGTTTTTCTTGCCACTTCTTAGGCTATTTGCCGCGATTAAGTACAGCAGCAGAAAGTCCCACGGGCTGGTTTATGTTGTGTTTAAAAAGTTAATTAAATTGCCAAGTTGTTAAGTTGTTAAATTTAAAGTTAAAAAAATCTATTAGCAAGTTTCCTCCTGATTAAAGTCATGAGACCCATGTGTTTGATTTTCAGCTTGGTCCTCTTCAGCAATAAACATTAAAAATAAAAACAATTCCATTTTATGACCAACCCCTCTACAATGCTTTGTGTGTGGTGCATTAGGGAAAAGAAAAGGGCAGCAAATTGCAATTCATCTGTGCACACAAAACTTCCAAACAACATATTTGTCTGGAAAAGGTGAAGTGTGCTAGCAGACTAAGTTAAAACAACATCTGTCCAAAGTTAATATACGTCGGTTTCTATTTTATAATCTTCTCCCACAAGATAATGGCAAACGAAAATGCTCTTTCTTTTCCTAAGATGCTGGATTGTCTGCATGAGCATTGAAGTGGGCACTTGATAATGGTTTAGAGAAAGACAGACATGATTTTAATTTCTGGCTTGCAGACATGATGGCACACATCCCTGGTCTTCCATTTCCCCGCTGGTTCAATTACAATATTATAATATGTGCCTCACAGGACTGTGCAGAGAATTAATGAGATGACAATATATGGCAACGATTACTAAAAGTATCTCGATCCAGGAAGATTGCATTATATAAGGTTAAACATGGAGTTCAGCCACTGGGATCCTATGTTCAAATATCAGTTCAGTTTGCCTTGACTTTGGACAAGTCCCTCAGCTCCATTACCACAGGTGTCAAAGTTGTGAAGTGGATTTGATGGCAGTGTGCAATGCATAAAAGTAAGAAGAAGATTAGATGAATGAAATAAAATAACTCATAGAACAGTGATCAGAGCCAAGTAGATTTCTTAAATACAAGTTGGGATCATAGATTGCACAAAAATACATTCTGATATGTGTATTTGTAGGTATTATTTATTTCTCATGTATCAACCTTTTATATCTCTTTGTAAAAAAGTTAAGAGAAAAAAGTTAGAGAAAAAATGTAATAATGAATTCAGACTTTAAGGTATGCTTTAATGAAAAGAATGTTAGAATAATTTAAACCGCAAGTTGGCAGAGGCCTTAGAAAAGATCAGTACTACCCTAACTGCTAAATGAGTCTTCCCTGCCAACCTCTGACAGGTTGCCATTGGAAATGTGACATGGGACTCTGTGACTTCTGACAGCCTGTTTTTTTGCTGAAGAGCTCTAGGTTTTGGCAGTCTTGTTCTTGCATTATTCTGAAGTCCATCCCCTTTCCATATTGGGTTTTGTGAAAGACATCTGCTCTGTCTTCTACATAACAGCTCTTCAGACACCTGAAGGCAACAGTCCAGTCTTGAGGCTTCTCATCTGCAAGACAAGAAGTCCCCTTTTTTCCTTAATTTGAGCTCAAGATTCATTTCCATTGCCACCACCTCCAGAAAGCACAACTTGCTCTCTCTGGGAAAACCCAGGGATGCCTTTCCAGAGTTCCTATGCTGTGCTGGTCTTTTCCCTCTGATCTTCTTCGCTGTCACTGTATGTCTCTCCCTTTCTCTCTCTCTCTCTCTCTCTCTCTCTATATATATATATATATATATATATAGAGAGAGAGAGAGAGAGAGAGAGAGAGATAAAATAAATATATGTTTATTTATTTCCTCAACTAACCTGTTATTTTAAGAGATTCTGGCTGATTCAGCCTTGTGTCTTGGGAGAAATTAGGTCCCACTGAAAGTGCTCTCTACCAACTGCAGTAATACACTGAGCTTGGTACTCTCCAAATCCTGCAAACTTATGGCTGAAAAAGTCTAGTGGTTTCCCCACAAAAAAGTGAAAATAGAACTACTATATGATCTAGTAATTTCATTCTGGGAGTACACCCAAAAGAAATGAAACAGGGTTCACATATGCCCATAGAAGCATCATTGCCTCTTACCAAAAAATGAGCACAATCTTCCTTTTGTCCATTAACAATAAATGGATTTTTTTTTAAAATGTGGTCTCCACAGACAAGGGAACATGATGCAGCCTATAAAAGGAGAAACATCACCTTGCACAACACATCATGAATGGTCATGAGAACATTATGTTAAATGACATAAACCACAAGAAGCCACAAGAAGACAAATTCTGCATGATTCTACTCATACGACTCCACTAGAGTAATCAAATCCATACAGACAGAAGGTAGAAGGCTTGTTTCAGGAACTGGTAGGCAGAAAAAGGGGAGGCATTGTTTGATGGGTCTAGAGTTTTATAAGTTGAAAAGAATTTTGGAGATGGTGGTGGTGATGCAACAATATCAAAGCTGTTGATACTACCACATTAGCCTTAAAATGGTTAGAATGATTACTTTTAAGTTTTATATATCCAAAATAAAAATAATTAGAAATAAAATAATTACCACTGAATGAATGTATGAAAGGATGAATGTTTTAATGAAGCACAGTAATGGCCAAGCATGTTTTTCAATTCTTAAAGCAACACAGACAGATGATGTGATGAACACAATCACCCAAAGCCTGTTTCATTGAGAATGAAAATGCTTTAAAATGATCCAAGAGGTTAGTATCAACCATACTGATTTGGATTTTTGTTCCTGTGCACATTGATTTTTTAAAAATCAAATTGTATAGATTAGCTCAGTGACAGTTAGGGTTTGGAGAGTACCAAACTCAATGTGTATTGTTGCAGTTGGTAGAGAGTACTTTCAGTGGGATCTGATTTCGCCCAAATAGTTGACTGCATCTGTATAAACTTTAAAATTTACGAAGAATAATTTTCACTAAGGGATTCAGGTTTTAAACTCAGTGACCAATAAATCAGTGTTTCCTCAGGTGATTTCCACCACCTCCCTCTTTGAATATCACTTTTTCCATCTGAAATCAAGGGATCACATTTGGTCATCAATAAGAAAGGAGCAAAATAGAGGATTTTTCAAAGCTAACATTTAGAGTCAGACAGAGCTGGTTCTAGTCTAAGTGCTAGCACTTGATAAGTAGTAAAGTGTGTTAATGCAAAGAAGCTCCTTTGAGCCTTAGTTTTTTTTTTTTTTCTCTTCTTCTTCTTCTTTAAAATGTGGATAGTAAGAGAGATTACCATAAACTGATTTAAAAACCATTGAGGTAATAGTTAAAACCCTTATAATGACACAACGTTAAAACTCAATTTATTTTAGTTTCCTTTTATGTTCTTTCTTCCTGCTCTTAATGTCCTTGCTCAGAAAAAGGATAGTGATGTTGGTTATAGTTTCTTGGAGATTCTGCAGAAAAAATTGAAGCCATGAGTAACTGTCCCATTGGGTTAAACTGTGTGGAATGAAGGCCAGTGGGCTCCCTCCTGTACCTGGCCAATGCACTCTCACGGTGGCTGTTAAGACAGCCAGACACTCGAGCCAGAGTGTACACGCATGAATTTATTACTTAATAGTCTTTTTATTTATTTTTATTTATTTTATTTGTTTATTTATTTATTTATTTATTTATTTTGTGGTACTGGGGATTGAACTCACAACCTCGCGCCTGCCAGGGCAGGCACTTAAGCCACTGAGCCAAACTCCCAGCCCTGGTTTTTTGAGGCAGGGTCGCACTGTGTAGCTCAGGCCGGCCTTGCACTCGCGTTGTAGCCCAGGCCGGCCTCGAACTCACAACGCTCCACCTACCTCAGCCTCCCGAATGCTGGGATTAAAGGCATGCGCCCCCACGCCCGGTTAAAAGACACAAAATACTCAGAAAACTCCTGTAATTCAAAGGTAGTGTGCGCACCTAAATTTAAATTATTTCACTCTTGCAAGTTTGTATCATGTTTATAATTGAGGGTGACAGTATCTAAAAATCTAAGAGAACCATTTGGTATGCATCTTGTTACAACGCAACATTTGCTTGCGGAGTGTAGCCCCATAGGATCATTTTCCTCTGTGCTTGTATCCTGTATTCTCAAGGCTTGAGGACACGATTTGTCAGGTTGAACAACTTACCTAAAGGCTTCTGAAGTGTGCAGCAGAAACTATCCAGACCTTCTGTTCCTTTACAGCACATCTTCGCCCAGCGCAGTTTTATAAAATCTTTATCCTCCAGCATCTTTGTGATGATTATTCCCCAAGGAACCGGATTCTCCCTCCAGCCTCATTTCATGAAAACTGCCCTTGGTTCCACCCCACAGAACCCACCCCGAGATCACATTTCCCAAAGGCAGAGCTCCACTATATTGGAAGGTGGGTAATGTACTTTTCCAGCAGGAAGCAGGACAAGGAAAGGAGAGGAGCCCCTCACACACTGCTTTGCTGGAACACTGCACATGAGAGAGACACCCACTCCTCATTTTGTGAACAGTTAGCTGTGGCCACACAGATGCCTGTAACTGGATTTCATTATGAAAATGTTGCTAAAGAGGGCCACAGGCTCCAAAATCCATTAAGCGCTTTTCTATTGCTTTACATATTCTTCAGTGATAAAAATAGCCCGATTTTTGAATTTAAGAAGCCACTGCCTAAAGGGTAACAGATGGATATTAAGAAGATTATAATAAAGAGGGGGATTAACTAAAAAAAATGAGAGTTGGGGAAAGGATGGTTTTCACACTTAAGGCAAATCAGTTTTGGGGGTGCTATGCTTTCCAGAATGTGATACCTTTTTCTTGGAAGTAAAAACCCTCAGCATGTTGGTCACACTGGAGGGATTTGAAGCTGTGGGCTATTGGGTTTTATTTTGCTACTCTCTTTCTCTGACTGCTCAATGGTGTGTTGGCAAATTCCCTCTCTAAAAATATAATGTGACTTTCAGGGTCCACTTGCCACAGTTCTTGGCAAACAGAACCTATTCTTTCTGTGTGTTTAGCTCTTGTTCCTCTCCTTCACAGAAAGCAAGGGGATCAACCATCCTAAATTGCAACATGCCTATAAAGGTTCTGGCATTCTGCAGATCTCAGCAGTCAGGTTTGGGCACTGTCCAAGCTTGACTCAAAATAATGCAATCCCAGCACTCTGGGAGGCTGAAACAGGGGGACTGGCAGTCTGAGCCTTGCCTAGACAGTTTAATGAAACTCTCTCTCAAAAAGCAATCAACTTTTACCATCTTAATAATTTTAAATTGATATTCTGAAGCTCCAGTCCACTAGCATTTCTCTTCTAAACAGCCACATGAAGTTTGTATTTTAAAACACATGCAAATGCTAGTACTAACCATGTCTCTCACTATGCTGCCAAGCATTCTACCTGTTCTTCTGCAGTCTCGTCTCTGTTTTCAAACCCTCTGAAATCCTTTGTCCTGCACACCCTGGTACTCTTCCCACACGTGTTAAAATCATTGAAAAATTAAATCCCACAGGATAATTAAATTTTTCAAGTTTACCAAAGCAGACATATGTGCTTCTATTTCATGAATTTTTATCTAAGCACTAATTCTAATTCCCAGTTCATACTATGCTGATGGTCAGTCAATTAGGTATAATGATAATATTATACTGTCCTTTGTTGTGTATTTATTTTTCCTTATATAGATATATTTTATTTTATTTTATTTTATTTAGTTTGGCAAAAGTACTTCCTCAACCAAATTATGTCCACATGTTTTCCTCAGTTTTTGAGCAGGAGGTTTTTGTTTTTGTTTTTTGTTTTTTTTAATGTGTGGCAGATAAGACATCAGAAACCTTTCTCATTCTCTGCTCTGTGTTTCTAAACTTTTTTTCTTTCATCAAAAAGTGTTACATTTATGCTATCTTTAGGAATATGTTTTTCATTTGGATTTACTATCAGTTTATAAATTTGTGTCTCCTATCAGGGAGATTTGGGTCCTTTTGATTGGACAATTCATGTTTTGTTTTGTTTTAGTTTAGTTGTTTTTCCTCTTTCACTTCCTCTGTTGAGATTTAACATTTTCCTCTGAATATCTTCTGTTTTGATTTCCCACTGCAATGCCTCAGTATGATTGCGTCTTTGTTTATCCTACTCACTGCTCAGATGCCTTCATATGATCTGTTCTTCCTTACAAGACTTAACTACCTCACTTTGTCCTTACAAGGAAGGGACCATTCTACACATCTCGCAAGTCTACAAACTGCCTCAAATGTGAAATGTTTTTGCTCAATCTGGAAGAACCCAAATTCTAATAACTATCTTGTCTTAAATGTGATTTGACACATTGCAAAGAGACTACATGTTTTTGGGACATCTGATTCTAGATACAAATATCTTCTGGTAGTGAAGTATGTCCCACAGTGTAGTAAGGAACTAAGGGTACCCCACCAAAACTATAAATGAAACTAAAATTTTCCTTATCAGATATTTTTGAACATATTAGACTAATAAGGATTGCTTATTTTGTTTTAACTACAAGACTTAAAGCCTTTAATATCTTTCTGAGTTGTAAACATCCCCAAGGGGAAGATGTAAAGGACAAACAGCATGCAACATTTTTTAACTATAGCAGCATTTTAAAGGTTATGATCTATTTACTTCCCCCAACATTATAAAAATTTGCAAACAAACAGAAAAATTGAAAAAATTATAGTGAATACTCATATGCTCACTATTTAGAACCTATAATTAATATTCTGTAGCATTTGTCTTATGTATACTTCCATCCATCCAACCATCCATCCATCCATTCAGCCATCTATTCATTTATCATTTTATCCATTTTATTTTTGGAATAATTTCAAAGTAAACTACACCACACTGATGCTCTTTAAACATAAACACTTGAGTATGCATATCATTAATTAGACATAAACATGATTTATGGTTACATTTTTATTTGAGGTAAAAATGACATGATGCAAAAAATGCACATTTTAAGGTTACAAAGCAATGATTTCTGAAAAATGCATAGGTCTATGTGATCCAAATTCACCACCCCACAATGTGTCTGCCTGCCTCTTCCTAGTTAGTACCTATTCTTACCCATCTACCTAGAGGAACCACTTTTCTGAATTTTTTCACTGCCACTCCAGATAAAAATCACCAATTGCATTTTTTTCATCATAGATTTGTTTTTATCATTTGAAAATTGTATTGAAATTGAATCTACTTTCACTCATGATGATGTTTCTGGTTCATCCATGATATTAAACATATCTTCAAGTGGTATGAGACATTTCTTATTTCTTTTCTCAACCATCTCACAGAGGCAGTGTACTATGGAAAGTACTTTAGGGATACGGGGCAAAAGATCTGGGAAAGTGATGATAGCTTATCTAGAGAAAACTAGGACTGTTCTTTCTAGTATGAAGAAGAAAATCATTTTTCCATTTGGATTTTTAAATACAGCTTGCCTGTAGAAAGAATGCAGTACTTGCTAACTAGAATTGTAAGAGGACACTGCCTATGGTTTTATCACTTTAATTTATTTTTAATGCAAGTCACTTTCATAACTATTTTTCTAACAAATCCAAATCAATAAGTGCTACTCTTCTCAATATAATGCACAACAATTTACTTATTTCTCATATTTGTATAAGAATCTAACCAGGCAATGCAAAATAAACCTATGAACTATATAGTACTCAGAGAATAATTACTGTCACCAATTATAATGACTTGGACTCTTATTTGCCTTTGTATTTAAGGAAATTTAAAATTATAAGAAAGTGTAGACATAATTCATAAAACACTTTACAATTTTAGATGTGAAGTCAAGACCTAGTGATAGAAATGGCTAATACTAGTTTTATTTAAATAGGTTTAAAATATTATCCAAACATAATTTGAGTTTTCAATTAAAAGAACATTTTAAAAAGTTTATTTATATATAGTGGGGTATCCAGTGTCCTGGTTGACTTAAGACTCTCCTGGTTTAGTCATCAGAAGTTCTATATGCTTCCAAAAACAATCTCTCAGACTTGGAAAACTGCATTGCTGATCACTCCATATCTCCCTTCTAATCAGAGACAACTTCCAAGAAGTTGCATTCCAATAGTTTTAAAAGTCAAACTATCACTTTCCAAGAGAGCAATTTAAAAATCACATAAGTTTAATAACCTTATTTTCTATTAGAAGCAGGTATCAGAGAAGCAGTGCTACATATGTCATCAACCATTAGATCGCCCTTGTTTGGGGGCCTTTTGGTGCAGCACTTAAGAGTTAAGACATTAGAGTAGACATCCTGGATTTAAATCTCAGCTGCTTACTAGCTATGTGAATTTGAGACAGACACTCCCTGTTACAAATGTCAAATACCTTGGTTTTGGAATGGGAGAGTAACTACCTACCTTGCTGTTATTTTGTGGGTGAAATGAAATCACATACCTCTAGTGCTCAGCAGTATGCCCAGCACATTGTTAGCATCCTGTAGAGAGTAACTCTTTTCTTATAGTTTAATATGCAAACCTTAGAAAAGAGTTTAAAGACCACGCTAGAGAGAGCTTCCACAGGGACCCTACCCACAAACATACCTAGTGGTTGGATTCAGTGAGAAAGTTCGTTTCCACCAGATAAAAAGCAGAAGCAGCAGCTAAACAGCAGGCATTCACCCTAGTTCCAAGGGTTAAACCAAAAGGTAACTGCTTTTACGTTGAAATGTTTTTGTCACCTTCTTTTAATGTGAAAGCTTTTCATCTGCCCTAAAGGTTCAGAAGCCAGATTTCACTGAAGTCACTTTGAGACTTGTGCTAGTGAATGGGACTTTAATTACTTTTCTCAGACACAAGGATAGCTCTTGTCTTAAAACAGGAAAGAGAGAGAGGGAGGAAGGAAGGGATGGAGCAGAGAAAGAGAGGGAGAGAGAGAGAGAGAGGGAGAGAGAGAGATTTCTTTTTCCTTTGTGTACTCTTTTTTCTTTTTCCCCCAGATTGAAATCTTTTGTTCCTGGCACTTTCCATATGCCATCCTTTAATATTTAATCAGCCCCCACCCCATCAGAAGACTGCTGGCCTCATTAGATAATTAATGGTTGCTGGCATCACATTTGCTTCAGTTAATACATCTGCAGCCAGCAATTAGCGCCTGAGTTTATTAGTTGTTCTGGCTTCATTTATTGAGGAAGCAATTCCGCCTTTGATTGAAGCCGCTGGGATTGGCGTATGTGGACAGCTTGCCCCCTGTTCCATGGGATTCTTTTGTTTACTTTTTTTTTTCCTACAGTTTTGCAACACTGCACATCCTGGCCCTACCACAAACAGTTGGTGGGGAAGATTTCCCTTTTATAATTTAGAAGATAATTGGGTAATTCTGCTCAGGAGAGAGCACTGCAAAGTGATTCTCCAACTTTGGGTGGGGCAAGGAGGGAGGGAAGGAAGCTGGTAGCTAATTTGTTCTTTGGGAAAATGTCTGGTTTGTTATGCTTTTGTTTTTAAAACCTTAGATACAAAGCTGAGGAACAGTCCTTTAGGAAGAATGCATGCTAAGAAATGTGGTCTGCTAAATATAGCAGGCAATGCAGTGGCTTCAAAGAAGCTGTTACTGCTTGAGGTGGGAAGTTGTGGAGACACCCAGGCACTGCCATCTTTCATCTCTAAACTGGACTTCCCCACTTTGACCAGTCCTCACCTCACTTTGTGTGACTAAGTGGAGTGGTGTCATTTACACCTGATTTTCAGGCCTCCTTTCCTGGTACCCCTGAAGGTAGCCAGTTCATTCTTGGTGATTAAAATCTTGGCATATTACCAAGATTATTGCCCTAGTCTGATCCTGTTTGGCTCTTAATCCTAGAAATTGGGAAAGATGATCATTAAGAAGGCAATAATGGTGTATCTGAATAAAGTGAGAGGAATGTTTTGTACGTCCATCAGAAAAAGAGAAGAAGAAAGAAAATATAAGAACCAATCACGAGTGAAACAGGAAGGAAAAGGAGCAAAGATAGGAAGAAATGAGGGTTTCCAATTCTTCTATGTCTTAATTTTTAGGCCAAAGTTTCTAAACTAAGACCATTCTAATATCTGTGTTATCAATGCAAAGAGCTAATAGTGATGGTATTGATGCAGATAGCGAGCCTGTAATGAGCATTTTCTAAGAACCAGGCACACTTCTTTAATTAGTAACTGTGTTTCCTCACCTCATTTGAATGCATTTTCTACCACTGTTCTCCCTGATTGTGTCGATGAATGAGAAGCCCACAGGTCTGAAGATGTTTCCCCAAGATCACAAAGATTGTAAGCACTTGAGGTTATTTACTGAGTCTCAATCATCTTTTACTCATTTGGCATTATAATCCCAAATACTGAGTACAGTAATCCGAGTACTGTAATCCTTTCTCTAGTCTTCCTCACAATCCAAAAGTTATATTTATGATTCCACTGAGACATTATTGGAATCCTGGCAAGTTAATTCCAATCCACCACCTCCAATGCAACCCATGGCGAGAGTAAAGACATAAAGACATATTTAAGATTAAGGGCAGCCAAGGGATCCTAAATCCAATCCTGGTGAGGATATGTGGACAAAGGCCTTGATCCTAGTCCTCTCCCAGAATTTATTATCTTGGGAAGAAAGGGGGTGACTCGAGGATGAGTGACAGTGAGGATGGTAGGAACTATGTGAGTCACTTGAGCTGGCTAGCCAGGTAGTGAAAAAGGTATCACTACAAAATGCGGAGATAAGGATATGCAGAGAGATCAATTTTCATAACCCAATCAAGGTAGCCACTGAATTGTTTTAGGAGGCTGCTGCTTTAGTTTCTGATATGTAAACTTTATGTCCTGGAGACTCACAACCTCTTTCTTGAGGCTCATACCCAATCGACATTCCTGGAGCTCACTGACTCTGCTATCCTGCTGTGCTTTATAGATTTTACAAAGATCACTATACGAAGAAACAGGACACTGTCTGATGGCTTTAGAGATTGCATACCAGTACCTTAGTGTCTGATATGTAAACTTTTATGCCGTGGGGACTCATAGCCTCTTTCTCGAGGTTCATACCCAGTTGACATTCCTGGAGCTCACTGGCTCTACCATCCTGCTGTGCCTTATATATTTTACAGAGATTACTAAGGGAGGAAACAGGACACTGTCTGATGGTTTTAGAGATTACATACCAGTACCTCGGCTAGCCTTATTTGCAATGCTTAGAGCCAATTGAAGAGAGAAGGAAATACCATAGTCTGCTCTGTATATATCAATAAGGAAATAAGTCTCGATAAAATAAAAGTTGCAGCAATTGTTCTGCATTCAAGGGAAGTCACTCAAATTGTCTTCCACAATTCGGCATTCATAACTTTATTTTGTTTTTACAAGAACACTGTGAAGTTCACTGAGGTTCTCACTTGTCCAAGATCACTGCACATGTAGGGAGGTTGCTTGGTTCATAAGCCTCTTTCTACCATTAACAAGACTAATGACACTGTAGGCCCCAGATAAGGCTCAGGTTGAAGGAACAGTCTTCAATGATTCCAGTCTGCTCATAGTCATGGGATGAAATTTGAAATTCTCTATCACAATACCAAAATCCTTTGGGGAAGTAAAGTTTTATCTGTGCTACTTTGGGGCTAAATGGTAAATGAATATATATTTTTATTTGTTTACTGAATATTTTTTCAGAGTCAGTTGAGTTCTTAACCCTGGGCAAAGTGCTACAAGGAAAAAATTGCGGAAGGTAGACAACCGGCCTTTATTATAAAGTGGAGTTCCTCAAATTTTAATGCACACACAAATGATAGGAGACCTTGGTTAAATTCAGATTCTGGCTGAAGAAGCACAGGAGTCTGAATTTCTGGAATGATCCTGGGTAATGTTAAACTGAATAAATGGTGGTTCTTAAACCAGAAGTCACCTTTGAGTCTCTTGGGGTTTTTTTGTCTTGAAACACCAATTTTGAGGCACTGCCTATGACAATTAAATTAGCATCTTTGGGGGGCATGCTTAAGATTTAGTTCATTTTTCAAGTCTCCCATGTAATTTTAACATATATTCAGAGCCAGTGGATTACAAGGAAAAATGTCAGCAGAATAAGCCAGCCAAGTGTCACATGAGTGATAGAAAGCAAAAGCAGACAGAGGCCAGACAAAGGGCATTCCCATTTATAAGACAAAAATGAAGACCCTGCTGGATTATAAACCATCTAATTCTCCTGCTGCTCCATAGGAAGAGGCACTGTACTATTGGACAGTTGTGTGGCTTACAATCACAGCTCCATAGCAAGTTTACTGGACAAAGGTTTAATCTTTTCATCTGCAAAAAATTAGCTAGTGTGCTATCTTTCTGATGGGCAGTGAGACAATGAGAATGAAAAGAATTAACAAATGGGCAGAATCTTTGCAAAGGCTAAAGAGAGTCATGGCAAAGTCAGACACATTACTAACAACCCTTTGTGCTTGAAGAGGACAAGCTTTGCCAAATGGAAGAAGACTCTGAGGCAATTACCATAATCACAGTTCAATTCCAAACACCTGTAGTATACAGTTTTCTTAAAAATAAATTTTGCTCATCAGATTTTATCTCTTCATAAATTACATGACCTCCCAGCTAAGGTGATCTTAGAATATCTCTGAATATAATGTTTCCTGGAATGTGCCATTTAGCATTGATAAGCAGTAATACCCCTAAAATAATGCCGAGATATATTCAAGAAAAATACTGGTTTTGGTGATAATAAATGGATTTTTGGATATTGATCGTAAAATAATTTAATTAATTTGTTGTGCATTTTCTCCTCTATAGCTTAAGTGATAAATATAAATTAGAAAATAATCAGTTGTTCAAGATGGAATGTGAACAGTTGCTTGCAGTTGGAGAAGCGATTCTTATCTATCATCTACAGGTTAGATCCAACCATGCCCTCTGTATTCTGCTCCATCCTCCAAATACTGAACACAGATGTCTATGCTTGCCTTCAACTAATCTGAACCTGTGGCAAGAAGACCAGATACTTCTATGATTTTAGAACTGGTATGAGAGACACTGAAATGACTGTACTCATTTCCAAGGGAACAATTTCAGGAACCTGTCCATTGTGCTGTCCCCACGTGACCCAGCTCTGACCAGAACATCATGCTTTGGGGACTTCTCTTTCTCTCCAGTGAATACTGGTTAATTTGCACATACCATGCAGGGCCAAAATGTGAAACTTTGTCCTCAGAATTTGAATGTATACTTAGACTTTGCAAGTCCATATTTATGAATTTTCCTTAAGAGAAAACCGATAGGATTGTATAAACCCTGGTTACATTGCACAGTGATGTTGTTCTTTCTTTTTTTCTTTCTTTCTTTTTTTTTTGTTTTTGTTGCTGTTTGGGTTTTTTTGTTTGTTTGTTTGTTTTGAGACACAGTCTCACTATATAGTTCAGGTTGGCCTTGAATTCACTATGTAGCCCAGGGTGGCCATGAACTCATGGTGTCCTCTTGCCTCAACCTCTTAAGGACTGAAATTGCAGCCGTAACCTACCATGCCCAGCTCTGCTTTGATATTATTCTTGTAGGAAACATTTTATTAGGTTAGGGTAGATGTAAAAGTTGTGTTACTGGATTGAATTGTATGTACCATATTTCTAAGTAAAAAGTATTATCAATGTGATGTGTAACAATAGGAGAACTGTTAAAGAAACTTGAGCATATTCTAAGTAATAATACACTCTGAAGCCATCTGCAATAATGCTGTAGTATTTAATAATAGGATTTTACTCAAAATATAGTCTTTGGGGGAGAAGAACAAGATGGCAGAACAGTAAGCAGCAGAGTAAACAGCCTCCCTGAGAGATACCATCCAGATGCCAGAATATAGCAAT
>RJWM01038603.1:0-16699 GCA_004363535.1 Dasyprocta punctata | reverse complement strand
TTTTTTTTTTTTTTTTTTTTTTTTTTTTTTTTTTTTTTTTTTTTTTTTTTTTTTTTTTTTTTTTTTTTTTTTTTTTTTTTTTTTTTTTTTTTTTTTTTTTTTTTTTTTTTTTTTTTTTTTTTTTTTTTTTTTTTTTTTTTTTTTTTTTTTTTTTTTTTTTTTTTTTTTTTTTTTGCCAGTGCCATGCTAATTTTTTCATAGTAGCTTTCTAGTATAATTAAAAGTCAGGGATTGTGATGCTTCCTGACTTGCCTATGTTGCCCAGGAATACCTTTGCTATTCTAGGTCTCTTCTGTTTCCAAATGAATTTGAAGAATGTTTTTTCTAGATCTGTGAGGTACAGTAATGGTATTTTTCTTTTTTTTATTTTTAAAATAATAAAATCCAACAAAATAAAACAGAGCAATGCCAATCAGAACAAAACAGCAAAACTGGTACAGAACTTCAAAGCAGGATGCTAGAAAATCAACAACGGCTACCGTAGTATATCTTGTTATCCACACGATATGTACATTCCATCAGATATAGCAAAATCAAACCAAAACAAAACAGAATAAAACCAATCAAAACAGAACAACAAATTAATCAGAACAAAACAAAACAGTGAGAACAATATTGGATCTCAAAGACAAAATGGAAGGAGATCCCCCGTATTTGCTATACTGCATGCTGCCATCCTCCCAACAGATGCTCAGAATGCTGGCCCCAGGCTTGCAAAATCAACAAAACAATACAAGTATTCAGTTGCCTTTTGTGCCTCAGTTGCCATCAACTCAGCCTGTCCTCTGAACCAGCCAGTTGTTCACGGGGAGGTGGGGGTGTTGATTCTCAGTCTGCACGCTGATAGGCCTATGATAGGTGCTGTCTGACTTTTCTCTTCCTTGGTCCTGCATGGCTTTCACAGATTACCAGAAGGGATGGCTAGTTGGCTTCTTGTTGGGTACTCCCAGTCCCAGCATGGCCGATTCTCAGGAGGCACTGACTTTTCTCTTCCTGGACCCCACATGGCTTGCATGGCTTACCAGAAAGGCTGGCTAGTTGGCTTCTTGGTTGCTAATGGTATTTTGATCAGGATTGCATCGAATCTGTAGTAACAGTTTTGGAAGTATGGTAATTTTCACAATGTTGGTTCTTCCTATTCATGAGCAAGGAATATCTTTCCATTTTCTGAAATCTGTTTTGATTTCTTTATTCAGAGTACTGTAATTTTTGAGGTGTAAATCTTTTACTTCCTTTGTTAGATTGATTCCTTTGTATCTCATTTTTTTGGGTGCTATTGTAAAGGGTGTGGTTTCCCTGATTTCTCTCTTAGTGATTTTGTTTTCATGTATGGGAAGTCTTTTGATTTTTGAGTGTTGACTTTGTATTCAGCTACATCACTGAACTTGCTTGTTAAATCTAGTATTCTTTTGGTGGACCTTTTGGGGTCTTCTATGTAGAGTATCATGCCATCTGTGAATAATGATAGTTTAAAGTCTTCCTTTCCTGTCTTTTTCACTTTTATTTATTTCTCTTGTCTAATTGCTGCAGCTAAAGTTTCCAGGACTATGTTAAATAAGAATGGAGACAGTGGACATCCATGTCTTGTTCCTGATTTTAGAGAGATGGCTTTCAGTTTTTGTCCATTTAGTATGATGTTGATTGTTGGTTTGTCACAGGTGGATTTTATCAGATTTAGATAAAGACCATCTTTTCCAATTTTCTGTAGAGTTTTTATCATGAATGGGTGCTGGACTTTGTCAAAAGCTTTTCCTGCATCTATTGGGATGATATTATGATTTTTGTCCTTGGCTGTGTTAATATGGTGTATTACATTTATTGATTTACTTATGTTGACCCAACCCTGCGTCCCTGGGATGAATACCACTTGATCATTGTGTGTAGTCTTCTTGCCAATTTGCTACATTGTTTGCCAGTATCTTATTAAAGATTTTTTGCATCTAAGTTCATTAGGGAAATTGCCTTAATTCTCTTTCTTAGTTGGGTCCTTCTCTGGTTTTGGTGTCAAGGTAATGCTTGCTTCCAGGAATGAATTTGGGAGTATTGCTTCCCTTTCAATTTCATTACAGAGTTTGAGAGTGATGGTGTTAGATCTTCTCTAAATTTCTTATAGAATTCAACTGCGAATCTGTCAGGCCTGTGCTTTTCTTCATTGATAGGTTTTATTACAACTTTCATTTTATTGATTGATATTGGTTTATTTAGGATTTCTATATCTTCTTGATTCAGCTTTGGTAATTCATATGTATCTAGGGATTTTTCCATTTCTTCTGTATTTTGCATTATATTAGAATACAAGTTTTCAAAATAGGTATAGATGATCTTCTGAATTTCTGCAGGGTCTGCTGTGATTTCACCCTTTTCATTCCTAGTTGAATGGATTTGAGTCTTTTCTTTCTTTTTTTGATAAGGTTGGATAAGGGTTTGACAATTTTATTTAACTTTCAAAGAACCAACTCTTCAATCATTGATTCTTTGAATTGTTTTTTTAGTCTCCAGTGCATAAATTGCTGCTCTGATTTCCTGCCTTACATAAGCTTTTGGCTTAGCTTGCTCTTCTTTTTCTTGAAGTTTGAGGTTCACCATTAAGTTGTTTATATGTGCTTGCTCTGTTTTCCTGATATGGATATTTACTGTTTGTCTTGGTTACTTTTTACTTATTGCTGACACAGAATATCTGAAGCCCAAAATTAGGGAAGGAAAGGTTTATTTATCTTACAGTTTTTGGAGATTTCAGTCCATAATCAGCTGGCTCTAAGGCAGGGTGGCATGGCACAGGGACAACACTTCAAGGCAGCAGCAAGCAAAGGCAGCCAGAGCCAAAAAGGGGCAAAGCAAGCCTCCTTTTCTCCCTTATATTGTACACGGGACACCACCCCCAAGGTGAGTGTAGCATTTCACAAATCTCCTTTTTTTCCTTTGCACAGGATAAGGATATATACAAAGCAAGAACCCTGGCGCTCTGCTGAGTCTCTCAGTTAAATTTCTAAACTTCTCAAGTTGACACAATGTATAAAGCATAATACTGCTATAAATTTCCCTCTTAAAACTGCTTTCATTATGTCCCATAAATTATGGTATATTGTATTGTCATTGTCATTCAACTGTGAAAACTGTCTAATTTCTTCTTTAATTTCATTTGTGACCCATTGGTTGTTCAGAAGGGTGCTGATTAATTTCCATGTGTTTAGGAACTTGTTGTGTTTCTTTTGCCATGGATTTCCAATTTCATTGCACTGCGGTCTGATAGTATGCATGGAATAATTTCAATTCCTTTGGCTTTACTTAAGCATGTTCTATGAACCAGTATATGGTCTGTTTTGGAGAACGTCCTGTGTGCAGCTGAGAAGAATGTGTATTCTGATGTTGTGGAGTGGAATACTCTATAGACATCAACTAAGTCCATTTGTTCAAAAGTTTGGTTTAGTTCTAATGTTTCATTATTGATTTTTTTTGTCTAATTGATCTGTCTTTTTGTGACAGTGGAGTATTAAGGTCTCCTAATACAATCGATTGTATTAGGGCTTATTTGATTTTTCATGTCTGTTAGCAATTGTTTTGTATAGTTGGGTGCACTGGCATTTGTTGCATATATATTTGTGATTGTTATTTCTTCCTCTTGGATTGTTCCCTTTACAAGGATATAGTGAACTTTTTTATCTCTCTTAATCAGTCTTGGCTTGAAATTCATTTTGTTTGCAAATAGAATAGCTACCCCTGCTTTTTCTGGGTTAATGTCACATGGAGTATTGTTTTCCATCCTTTGACTTTCAGTCTATGAATTTTTCTTTGAATTAAATGTGTTTCTTGTATGCAGCATATTGTTGAATGTTGCATCTTGGTCTATTCTGCCAGTCTGTGTCTTTTGATTGGTGGATTGAAACCATTAACATTGGTGGTTATAACTGATATGTATTGACTTATCCTTGTCATGTTATTTTTCCTGTTGTTTGCTCCCCCCTTTTCCCCCTCCCTCTAATTGTTTGCCTTCCCTGGAGGATTCCTTCTGTTGGGGTTCTTGGAACTGTAGTCCTTATTATGTCTTTCTAGAATGTCCTTCTGAACATTTTGGAGTGCTGGTTTGGTGGTCATAAATTTCCTCAGGTGCTCTTTGTCATGGAAGTATCTTATTTCTCCATCAATTTTGAAAGGTAGTTTTGTGAAGTACCTCAATCTGGGTTGAAAGTTGTTTTTCTTTAGAACGTGGAGTACTCCACTCCAAGCTGTCCTTGACTTGAGAGTTTGTGCTAAGAAGTCAGCTGTAATTTTGATAGTCTATCCTTTAAAGGTAATTTGTTTCTTTTCTCTAACAGCTTTTACGATTCTATTCTTGTGTTGAATTTCTAGAATATATGATATACCTGGTTACAGATTTTTTTGATCATTGCTAGTTGGAGTTCTATATGCCTCATTTATCTGTGTGTCAAATTCTTTTTCTCTACAAGGAAAGTTTTCTGCTATGATGAGACCCTGCTATGAGAGGATTGAACCATACATGCTGGCAGAAGCAAAGGTAAGAAGTTACCTTTCCCCCTCACCAATGCACTGATTTTTTTGTTTGGAGAGCTATGTCATCCTAAAAACACTCTGGAGAGGAGCACTCTGCCTGGGTTAGATCACTTCTCTCAACCATTCTCCCACTGCAGAAACTTCTAGCAGTGGGCAGTATCAAAGGCCAGCCAACTAGAGTGAATTAAGGAGTTTTACTGAATACTTGGATGCAGTTTCTCTTACCTATTGGATGAGAATTAAGAAACATGTATAGCTGCCCGGTGAGCATTTATCCTGGAATCTGCAAGTAGGTTAATCTTGGAATGAAGTTGATGGTCATAAAGAGATGAGCTGAGATTCTAGGTCTAGCTATTTTTTCCTTGAATCCTATTCTACCACTGGACCTTTCAGGTATAGGAATCATGAACTCCTCTTGCAGTCGAAGGTGTAATCCCAGGCTTCTCAGTTGACCTAGTTAGGGCTAATGCTATTTGTGTCCTGGTTCAAGTCAGCTCAGAAGCCATTTCTAGTGTCTTCCCTTGTCACCCTTTTGTCATATGAACCATTATACTTCTCATCTTATTTCCTAAAAGAAAAAATTTAAAATTTTAATGGAAAATTAAAACAACCCTCTGTAGGTTCTATGTCCATAGATTCCATAAACTAGGAATAAAAGTATTAAAAAACAGTTGCATCAGTACCAAACATGTGCAGATGTTTTTCATGTCTTTAACAGCTGTTTACATAGCATTTACATTGTATTGAGAATCATAAGTCATCTGAAGTGATTTAAAGTGTGAAAGAGGATGTTTGTAGGTTATATGCCAGTACTACAGCATTTTATATAAGGGACTTGAGCAACTTTGGATTTTGTATCTGCAGGGAGTCCTAGAACCAATCCTGCGTGGAGACTGAGGTGTGACTGTACACCAAAGTAGATAGGATACTATAAAGTATACATTCTCAGCAAAGTTGAGAGTGGACAAAGGAGGTAGAAATTGGTTCTACAGGGAAGGGATACACACATTTTAGATATCATGATGTTTGGTCTGCCAAAGGACCATAGTGTTATGGGTTCAAAACCAGCATAGGAAACCAAGCAGCCAATTGTGAATTTAGAAGAGCCTTTATTAGCTGAGCCTGGCAGCCGAACTGCCTGCTTCACGTAGGGAGATGGCAGAACAGCCCAGACCCCTCACAGTAGGCAGAATTAAAGCAAAAAACCACATCCTGATTAGTACAGTCACCTGTTACTCTTGGCTAAATCTACAATGAGGAGTTCAATCTGTAACTGGCTGTGAACAATACAAAGAACTTGCTTTGGCAAATACATTGTTTTTAACATATGTATGATCTTTTAGGGGCAAACTGACCTCGTTGTACTTCCTCTTAATCACTTTCCTCACCCTGGTGTAATCTGGAGGTTAGCTTTATGGAATTCTCCTATGTGAATTATTTCACATAGTGTATAACAGATAGGAAGTGTACCCTTTTTTATTGAAACTTTATGGATAAGGAAGTGATTAGAAAAAATGTGAAAAAAATGTGATAATGAAAAATAGATTGAGAAACACTACTATAATGAACCCCATGAATTTATTATTGAGCTTCAACAGTTATCTACTAACAGATAATTTGTTTCAATATTCCACCCTATATTGTATAGAAACAAATCTCAGGCAGTATACAATTTTATCATAAGTATTTCAGTATAAATCACTAAATAAGACTTCTGAAAAATGTAACCACAGTTTTATCACACCTAAGAAGTTAAAATATTTTCTTAGTACCACAGAATACCTAGTCAACGTTCAAATTTCTAAGTGGATGTTCTGTATCAGATCCAAATCATGATCATGGATATTAACTAATAGAACTCAGCATAAGGTTTCCGGTGGCTGTTTATTTTAATTTATTTGTTGAAGCTACTATATTACCTGTAGTTTCTCAGTCTGAATTTTGTTGATGTCATTTGTGTGTCATTTAACATGCTTTTCTATCGCTGTAATTTGATAACTTTATTAAAGTATGTTTTACATATAATGAACAGTATATATTCAAAGTATATGGTTTAAAAGATTTGATATATGTATACATCCATGACACAATTGTCACAATCAAAATCGTGCACATATCCATTGTCCTAATGGTCCTTTTGACAGTAAGCACTCCTTCATAGATGTCACCATTTACCAGGAAAACCCCATTTTTATTTGGTTTGCATTTTTTAGAAGTTTAGATAGAATCATACAGTGTATATTTTGCCCTCTCCTTTTATTCAGTATAACCATTGTGAGATTAATTCACATTGTTGCTTACATAAACACTTCATTTCTCTTTATTGCTAAATAGCTTTTCGTTGAATGTATATACCAGTTTGTTTCTTGATGGTTTGTTGATGGCTATTTGAATTGCTTCCACCTCTGAGGTTTTATGAGCAAAGCTGCTCCAAACATTTCTGTACAAGTCTCTTCCCTTCCCTTCCCTTCCCTTCCCTTCCCTTCCCTTCCCTTCCCTTCCCTTCTCTTCAGGCATGTTCTGTACCATTGAGATACATCCCCAGCCCTGACCTGTGCACAAGTCTTTCTATAGATATACATTTCCTTTGCTCTTGGGTAGACACCTAGCCATAGAAAGTATATACAGTATTTAATTTTACCACCATGTGAGTTTTCCATTTCCTTATATCCTCATCTATATTGTTATCCTCAGTCTTTTGAATTTAAAACATTCTAATTTGTGTATCATTGTGTGTGTGTGTGTGCGTGTGTGTGTGTGGCAATTCTAGCTCCTTTGCATTTCCTATAACTTTTTGAATTAGAGTACCCATTTATACAAAAAAGACTCCCTGATATTTTGGGTGGAATTATGTTGAATGTGCGGATCAAACTGGGTCAAACTGACATGTTAATAATATTGACTATTCTGACCCCCATTCAGGTATATCAGACATATCTCATGTATTTGTGTGTTTTAGAGCTTCTTTCAGGAATATTTCATAAGCTTTTAGTGTAAAGATCTTTCATGTATTTTGTCATATTCCCTCCTATTTCACATTTTAAATATTTAAAATTAAAAAATTTCTGATATATAAAAATGTAATTGCACTAATATACATGATTCTGTACACTAACGTAGTTCTGTACCTGTTCTTATAGTATCATTGTCATATATCATTTGATTATGGTTTAAAACTCATGATATGTTGTTATTACTTTTGTACAAATAATCTCTTACCTTTTAAAGAATTCAAAGAATAAGAAAAAATGTCTTCTGTATTTGCTAACATGGTTACCATGTTTGGTGCTTTTTAATCCTCTATGTGGTTCCTGATTTCCTCTTAGTATTGTTTTCCCCTCTCTAAGGGATTTCTTTGAACATGTCTTATTACCTAGGGCTGTTGGTGCTTATTTCTCCAGGTTTTATACACCCTTACTTTGCCTTCATTTTTTTTTTTTTTTTTTTTTGCGGCACCGGGGATTGAACTCACAGCCTTGCGCCTGCCAGGGCAAGCGCTTAAGCCACTGAGCCAAACTCCCGGCCCTGGTTTTTTGAGGCAGGGTCACACTATGTATCTCAGGTCGGCCTTGCGCCGCGTTGTAGCCCAAGCCGGCCTCGAACTCACAACGCTCCGCCTACCTCAGCCTCCCGAGTGCTGGGATGCCTTCATTTTTGAAAAATATTCTTACCGTATAGTAGATTTCTACATTGACAGTTTTTTTCTTTTGGTAATTTAATGATGTTGGCCCGCTGTCTTCTTGACTGTATTATTTCTGACAAGAAATCTGTGCCACCATTATCTTTGTTCTGTTCTATACAGCATGCCTTTTTTCTCTAGCTGACTTTAAGATATTCTCTTGTTAAACAGTTTTGATGAATTTGGTTATAACACGTCATTGTACTAACTTTGGAAAAGATTTGGTCACTGTTCAATTTTTTTTTTCTATTTCTTCTCCTTGTATTTTGGTGACTGAGAACTTGTTCTTTGTTTGGCCTTGACTTGTAAATTACTGATCCACATATCTGTTTGTTCAATAATCTCAAACATTACACTTTTCACCTTTAGAAGTTTGATTTGGATGTTTTTTTAATATCTTCCAGATCTCTAGTTAACATTTTGAATTTATAGTGCATAGCTATCTTAACTGTTTTAATATTCTTTGCTAATTCTAACATCTGGGTCAGTTCTCAGTTTTGATTTGTTCTTATTCCCCTCATTATGGTTTTTATTTTTAACTCTCTTTTTGCATGTCTGATAATCTTTGATTGGATGCCAGATGTTGTGAGTTTTGCTTTAAGTGTTAGATATTTTTGTATTCCCATTAATCTTCTCAATCTTTGCTCTGGAAGGCAATCAAGTTATTTGGAAACAGTTCTGTTCTGGGGATTTTGCTTTTATGATTTGTTAAGAAAATTTAGAGCAGCGCTTAGTCTAGGACTAATTACTCCACATAACTAAAGAAAGACTTTTGCAAGTGTTCCCACCCAATGCTTTGTGAATTTTTAGGATTTACTGTCTGGCTAGTGGCAATAGACACTGATGCCAAATCTGTGAGTACACTATAGTCTTCTCAGATAGTTCTTTCCACAACCTCAGGCATTTACTTTGTATAAAAGAGCTGATCGGAATTCTGCTGTTTACTGGAGAGGGACGCTCTGCAGATTTCTAGGGCTTTCTCAGGACAGCTCTCTCTTCTCTGGTATCTAATCTAGGAATTCTGCTGTCTTGGTCTTCCCAGACTGTCAATTGTATCTGTTGGGATCTGACTTAGTCTCCTTTCCCTGGGCTGGGGCCTGGAATCTCTCTATATTGCTTGGGCACTCATAGGATTCATTCATCTTGTTTATTTCACATCTCTCAGATATTGTTCTTTGTTGCCTGTTGTCTAGTGTCTTGAAAGCCATTGTTTCATATATATATATATATATATATATATATATATATTTTTTTTTTTTTTTTTTGCGGCACCAGGGATCGAACTCACAACCTCGCACCTGCCAGGGCAGGCGCTTAAGCCACTGAGCCGAACTCCTGGCCCTAGTTTTCTGAGGCAGGGTCGCACTATGTAGCTCAGGCCAGGCTTGTGCTCGTGTTGTAGCCCAAGCCGGCCTCGAACTCACAACGCTCCTCCTACCTCAGCCTCCAGAGTGCTGGGATTAAAGGTGTGAGCCACCATGCCTGGCTGTTTCATATATTTTTTAATGGTTTCTTTCTTATTTTGCAGAAGGATAACAACAACAATAACAACAAAAAACTCACATGTTGATTTTTGCTCCTATGAATTCTGCAAGGTGGCTCTTACTTTTGGTAGCATTTTTTCATACTCATTTACTAAGCTCTACAAAAGATTAGTGAATAATATGGTGAAAAATGGATTTTAGGTTTCATTTTAGAGATACAAAAATAAATGAAGGTCTCACAATCAGTACTCTGCAGAGTGCAGATTTAAAAACGGATCTATTTGAGTCCAAGTCTTTGTACCAGAGTGCCATCACAGGAAGTGCCACTGTGAGCCAGGGAAAACTACCGGCTAGAGGTTGTAACGTATCTAGTTAACAGAAATTTTATGATTGAGTCTCAAGCCTATTAGTTTTGTGGCCTTGAATGAGTTACTTTGCCTTATTTTTAAAATCTAAGAATTGGGGATAGTAAAACCTAAATCACAGGTTTCTCGTGAGTTGAAGGAGATGGTGGCTGTGACTGGGCTTCAGACAGTTTTGAAGAATGTAATAGAGAGGACCTGATTCGCGGGGCTTTTGATTCCAGACAAGACATGGACCCAAATGCAGCACAAGGATAGGAATTGTGGGGGCCGTGGGACGGGGGTCACAGGTTGCTTGCCATGGAAAGAGACTAGAGGCGGTGCATTCTGGCTATTGCCACATCGGGAAACTTCAACTCTGAGTACAGATCATCTAATTTTCAGAAAGAAGCCAAAAACCTCAGTTGGTTTTATGACTTCTCCTGACTTGTAAGTGTGGGCATCTAATTAAAAAAGAAACCATGTGGACGAAACGATGTGGTTCTTGACCACAGGTGAAAGGAGTGTGGGCCTGAAGTTCCCACAGTACCAGGCCGTGGGCCAGGCTGGCAGGAGATGAAGGCAGCCAGCTGGGGCTCCCCTGGGAGCTGCAGTTAGTGGTGAGAGAAGCCTTCCGCACAGTAAGCAGTGCTATAACAGGATTTGGCATAATGGGATTTGACCCACATTATCCTTGAACTCCTTAGGCTTGGACTTGCAGAGCGCCTTTTGTAGCTGAAATTGAAACAGTAAAGCAATTTGTGGCACACAGAGGGGATGTCCTGGGAAACGTTTTTTAGGGCTTTAACGTTTCCTGAGGGCTTTTGCTATCTCATTTGATTCATCCCATTAAATGAGCAGTAATCCTATTTTCCTGGTAGGGTCTCTAAGGCTCCTAGAGCATAGGAGTCTGAGAGTCCTGCAAACTAGGACAAGGGAGGGGCTAGCCTGGGACTCAGGTATCTGGAGTCTCTTTCCCGCCCTGCCACATAGTGGCTCAGGTAGGGAAGGGGAAAGGGGCACTGAGGATATCTGAACAGCGGATATGCACACTAACCTCATCAGATCTTCTACTCAGCCCCGACAGGCTAATCTCATTATCCCCACTTGAGAGCAGTAACAGGCCCAGAGAGATGAAAGGACTCACCCAGAGATTCATACCCAGGAAGCTCAGGAAAGATTCCAAGGAGCATCTTGAGCTCTTTGAAGTCACTTGCAGAACATTTTGTTTTCACTTTAGTCCATCTCTCGGGGCAAAGAGCCCAAAATTCTCAACAGCTTCTCAAAGAGATCAGTGTTTCCAAAATGGCAAAGCACCACTGTCTTAGTTACTTGTCTCACTGCTGAGACAAAATACTCAATACCCAAAGTTAAAGCATGAATGGCTTACTTTATGTTATGTTTTGTAGAGGTTTCAGTCCATAGTCAGCTGGCTCTATGGCGGGGTGGCGTGCAGAGAGGCGTCACACAGGAGAAAACAGTCCGTGGCAAGGCAAACAGGAGGCAGCAAGCAGTGAAGCAGCAGCAGCAGCAGCAGCAGCAGCAGCAGCAGCAGCAGCAGCAGCAGCAGCAGCAGCCGTAAGCCTCTCTTTCTCTTTTATCCCACCCTGGCTACAAGTGTTTTTGGTGGTGCCAACCACATCCAGAGTAGGCTTTCTCATTATCCACATCCAGAACTATGCTAAAACAACTGGTGGAATAATTTAGTTATCATACCCTTAATCTATATTCAAACACCTTTCATCCATATTAACACACCTTTAATCCATATTCATATACCCTAGATCCAGCCACCTCCAAAACCCCACATATGAGATTTTGGGGGCACATTTAGATACAAGCCATAACAACTGCTAATTAATTAATTAATTAATGTTTGGTCTTTTTTGAGGCAGGGTTTCATGGTATGGTTCAGGCTGGCCTTGAACTCATTTTGTAGCCCAGGCTGGCCTCGAAATTGTGGTGATCCTCTTGCCTCAGCTTCCCGAGTGTGGATATTACAGGTGTGCTCCACCATGCCTGGCTAACAACCACTAATTTAAAGCTGAGGGCTTTCTGACTCCAAAGATTCCCTCTACCAGATCCTGGCTAGGAAAGTATTCTTTACAAACTCATGGGGTATCTGGGTCTGCATCCTGCCTCTACCACTAATGAGCTATGAGATCTCATTTTCTCAGCTGTTCATTTATTCAACAAATATTTTATGGTGTGTCTGCCTCTGATTCAGTCACTGTCCTAGAGCTGAGGACTCAACAATGAATTAAATCGACATTCCTGCTGTCATTAGTCTTATATTCTGTGAGGGGATATGATAATAAACAGGTAGATACAGAGTATTTCAGATTTTTTAGTGAGTATTTCAAATTTTAATAAATGCTATAGAGATGCAATAAGAGGGACCTGTGTCTCAGAGGGTGAGGCTGGGCTATTATTTTGTCAGGTGGTCTGAAGAGCTTCACAGATTGCCATTTAACCTGAGACCTGAAGAGAGGGGTGAGTCACCTTGTTTTCAGGAGCAAGAGCCCATCAAAGGTAAAGGGAAAAATGACTGGAGGAGAAGGGGAAGGTGAAGAACTTCCTGTGGCCCACAGGAGAAAGTTGGGAATCCTTAAATTGGCACTTAAAATTTGCCTCAGTCTGATTCTGAGAATCAGAAAATAATTTTGTCTGCTCTTCCCTTGTGAGTCTTCTTGAGCCTTTTTAAAACGTAACTTTAGCAGTGAGGCCAGCTCATTTAACATATACTCACCTGTAACCACTGTGTACTGTCTGGGGAAACAGGACAATAAGGACGTCCAAAGAGTCTGACGAATGTGATGAGATGACACTACCCAACGGCTATTGGAGCACAGAGGAGGAGGTAGCTGGCCCTGCCAAAGAGAGAGGGGAGGTTTGATTAGGCTTTAACAAAGAGGAACATTCACATTGGGTCCTGAAGAATGAGTAGGAATTTTCCAGAGATGAGATGAGATAGGATATTCTGGGAAGCAGTAACTGCAAAGAGCATCTTAGCCAGATTACCACTTTTTAGCTGTTGAATATACTTGACTATTTTATACACCACATTGTGGGATGAACAGAGGTCACTTGTAAGTACTACAAGTCTGGGAAGGTAAACAAATGTAGCTGACTCAGCAGGAACCGAGAGTAACAATAAATGTTCCACTCTCAGGGGAGCTGTTGATTCTGACTTTGTAGGAGTGCATGCTTCATGTTAATCGATCTTCTTACAACTTACATTTAGTAAAAATTTATATAACTTACATTTAGTAAAAATTTACTCTTTTTAATGTATGGTTTGATGAGATTTAACAAACATATAGTTTTATAGTTACCATGACAGTGAAAATATCAACTAGTTATATTACCCTTTAAATTTCTCCACTGCCTTCAGAGTCACCATTTCTGTCCACATCAGCCCCTGGAAAGTAATGATTTGTTTTCTGCCTGTATAGTTTTGTCCTTGCAAGAATGTCAAGATAGCTAAAATGACTATACTACTAAATGTATTAGTTATTGAAAAAGAACAGTTAATACTCATATGATTAGATCAATTTTACATGTCTATATCTGTTAATCTAAACAACCCTTTTGAAGGTAACGATATGCAGTATTGCAACCATTGTCAGATTCCTATCATCTTGCTTTGTAAACCTATAATGTTATTGTATTGTATTTGTTGTTGTTGTTTGTTTGTCTCTTTACATTTTGTCTTTCTTTTCTGTGTCTTTTTTCTCTTAAATAAAAAAAAAAACTACAAAAAAAAAAAAAAAAAAAAGAATGTCAAGTAGGGCCAGGGATATAGCTTAGCACAGTGCCTGCCTGGCAAGCACAAGGTCCTGAGTTTGATTCCTGGTACAAAAAAAAAAAAAGAAAAAAGAATGTCAAGGAAATAGAATGTAGCCTTTTGACTAATTCTGACTGTTTTTACTTAGCATAATGCATGGAAGTTATATCCATGTGTATTAGTCATTTATTTTTATTTCTGAGCATTAGTCTATTAAATGGATGTTTATCTGTTCTCCAGTTGAAGGACATTAGGGTTGCTTTCTAGTTTTTGGTGATTACAAATACAACCACTGTAAAAATTTGTGTGCATGTTTTTGTTTGAATATGAGTTTTCATTTTACTTGGGGAAATACAGGTAGAGGAGTGTCTGGGTCATGTAAGTATGGGCTTGACTTTATAAGAAACTGCCAATTGTTTTCCAAAGACTTTGTCCGGTGCTGCATTCCCACCAGCAATGTGTGTGAGTTCTAATTACTGTGGGTCTTTGTCAGCTTTTGGTTTTGTCAGTAGATTTTGAAGAGGCCATTCTAGTAGCTGTGCCATGTGCTCAAATTGTGGTTTTAATTTGCATTTCCTCAAGCCTAATTATGTTGAGTATCTTTTCGTGTGCTTATTAACCATCTGTATATCTTCTCTGGTGAAGCATCTAGTTGAATTTTTTGCTTATTACATTTTTTCTTTTTCTTATTGCATTTAAAGGTTCTTTTTTGGTAACAATTTTATTGAGATACAATTTGCATACCATAAACTTATTCACGTAAAGTATACAACTCAATGTTTCTTAGTATATTCACAGAACCATGCAATCATTGCCACAGTACTTTTTAAAACATTTCCATCATCTCATAAAGAAACTTCATCCTTTTTAGCTATCATCTCCTAATTAGTTCCCCCAATCTTTTTTCTAGCCCCAGCCCCAAGCAATTATATACTTACTTTCTCTCTGTATATGGGTTAGCATAGACTGGACATTGGCTATAAATGAAATCTTATAGTCTGTGATCTTTTTTGACTTGGAGGCTCTTATGCATAAATATTCTGAATATGATGTTTTTTGCTTTGAAAAGATCAACTTTTTATTTTTTTTGTTTTGTTTCCTTTTAGCAAATGCATTTTATTAGTATGAGTGTGTAGTACATAATGTTTACATTCCTTGTCAGCAGTTGGTGCTTGTACCTAACACATTTCAATTCCTTTTTTCATCCTCTTTCCCTTCCTTCCCTTCCCCTCCCCATCTTTCAGTTCCCTTTCTTTTATATGATTTTAAAAAATCAGATATTGTTATGATTTGCAAATATTTTTTTCCCAAGTCTGTGGCTTTTGTTTTCATTCTCTAGACAATGTCTTTTGATAAGCAGAAACTCTTAGTTTTGATGAAGTCCCATTTAACAACTTTTTCTTTTATAGTCATTATTTTAGTGTTATAATTTGCATAACCTATGATCACAAAGATTTTCTCCGATGTTGTTTTTAAGATTTTTTTTTCTAAAGAGAGATGAGAAATCTATTTTCTTTGTAAAATGTTCCAATTTATAACATTAAAATAAAACATGTCTAGGACTGGAAAATGGCTACAGCTTCTCAGTTTTCATATATTAGTTTGTGCTATGTATAGTACAATATTTGGCCATAACTGGCCATTTTGACCTATAAGACAACTGCTTCATACACATTTTGATCTATAAAACGACTGTTTCATATGTTTCAATCTAATGCCCTTTGCAGATTATTAAAGTATAGGCAATTAATTGACTCACAGATGTCTGCATATATAGTGGCAAACCTTGGTCTGTTTTTTTTCTATTCGAGTCTCATGAGTGTGCTAAAGAATCCTTATTATAGATAAGAAACCCAAGGCCTGATGAGGTTAAATATCAGCTTGAGGAAACTCAGCATGACTATACTTCAGTGTATGGATTATGAAGCTCAAAGGTCACCTGGCTCTGTACTTCCCAAAACACAGAATTTCACAGAACTTTTACTTGAAATTCACATTTTAAAATGTATGTTTAATTATTCCAGCATTGTAATAAGTTGCTATAGCTTGGATTGTGAAGATTGCCCAAAGGCCTGTGTGTTAAAGGCTTTGTTCCCTGGTGTGGTGCTATTGGAAGGAGGCACACTGTCAGGAGGGCGCTTAGTTAGAGCACTCAGGTCATAGGTGCATGCCATTGGAGGGGCTTATCAGAGCCTAATCTCTTCTTCTTTCTCTTTGTTCTGGATCGTGATGTGAGCAGTTTTGTGCCACCATGTGTTCCAGTTATGATATGCTGCCTTGTCACAAGACCAAAATAAGGGGACCAATTGATTATGGACTGGAATTCCTCAAAACTATGAGCTAAGATAAACCTTTTCTCTTTAGAGCTTAATTATCTCATGTATTTCATTATAGTGACGGAAAACTGAGTGACATAGAAAATACTATGAGAGCTGCTCAGTATGTTGTATGCTAATATTTAACATTTTGGAGACAGCCAACAGACTGTCTTCTGCTGTTTACTTAGTTGTCAGCAAGTTCAACACTAAAGTTTCTCTTGTTATAGCCATGTCATTAAAGAGAATTTTGAAATCGCAAACAAAGCAAGCTTTTAAATGCTGTTAGCATTTCCAATTCTTATTCCTTGGCAACTGTGATTTTCTTAATGTTTGCAAACTAAAATATTTAAAAGTTTTCCAGTTTAAAAATTTTGGCACTGGGCATCAATCAAAGAATGGATAAAAAAGATGTGGTATTTTTATACAATGGAGTACTACTCAGCTATTAAGAAAGATTGTATTGAGACTTTTATAAGTAAATGGTCACGACTTGAGACCATACTCATAAGCGAGATAAATCAAACCCACATGTGTAAATACCGTATTGTCTCCCTAGTGTAAGAAATGGAAAAGTATATATG
>RJWM01038602.1:0-16654 GCA_004363535.1 Dasyprocta punctata | reverse complement strand
CCATCTGAAGAAGAAACTGCCTCACCTTCCTCTGGAACAGCTCCTCAGGGGTGGTGGCACGCAGGCTCACGAGGCGGTAGTGTTTCATAATGGTCCGAGGCCGCTTCCGCGGAGGTGCGAATCGCTCCATCTCTGTCACCAAGTAAAGGCCCTGCTTTATGTAACTGAAGTAGCGAGCCTTGGCGGACGTTTCATGATCGGAGTCGGAATCCTCTTCTCCATCATCTTCATCTCCTGCTCTCGCCTCCAACCGAGAACGTTTGGGGGCGAGTTTAATCTCACACTGAATGGAAAAGGAAAATGTGAAATGAACAATGAGGAGCTAAAGTCAACGTCTCAGAGTTAATGAAAACTGCATTTTTAATTCTACTCCACATTGACTCATGACTTGCGACTCAACACTGGAAACCAAAGGAACCCTGAGACGAACTCATGGAGGGCTCCAAAAATGTGCACCACATGATCAGCTCCACACCTCCAAAAGCAAAGCCTACTTAGCAACACTCATTATGACAGGCCTGGAAATACTGCCTGTAATAGTTCAGACAAACAAAGGAGCCCAGAATGTGAATTTCTTCTGCCTTCGATGTTGCTGTATTTGCTGCAGAAAAATAAAATGATGCTTTTCACCTATCTGAGGAATGGACATGAAAGTCTTTATCTGCTTTTCCAAGAACAGCTCTCCCACGTTCTGTTTTAGACATCTAACAGCTTCACCAAGTTCTTCCAATCTGAAAGCCTGGCTGCTGGAGATAACCTTCATGCCAGGATTAACACAGCCAGCTTACAGCGCTAAGCCACGTTTCTCCCTAAAGAGCATCTTTAGACTCGGTGACAAACTCTGAAGTAAAAAGTATTTGTCGATCTACATTGCTGAAGTAAAAGCTACTGAGGATTTTACTCTTGAAGGACAAGAATTTTAAAAGACCAGAGCATAACCTAAAAACTAGCCTCTCTTTTCAAGTCTTTTGTCACAATAAACAAGTTTTTCTTCCTACAAGAACCAAAAATCTCAAGTATCACAGTTTAAGAAAATAGACAGGAGGCGACAGCTGAAACAGGGCACACCAGCCTACATTTTAAGATGACTAATCTAGGGGAAAATCTATCATACCAGTATTTCTTTATTCTCTTACAATGCAATTTTTTTTAAAATTCACTGAACAGTGAAATTTTTCTTTTAGGTTGTACCCATTCCAATCAGAGATTTTTGCTTTTAAACACAGGATCAGATCATGAGACAATTACAATAAGAAGTCAGCTACTTAGATTTGGGATGAAATGCATATTTACTCTGAAGGAGAAAGCCTTACCTCCAAACTTAAAAACCCCCCATCGTGGGCAGCAGTGACCTGGGGCGATGGTTCAAACCACTCGCAGGATTTTCCCAGCAAATTCTTCAAGGTTTTCACGGAGGAAACGGTTACAGCACCAGAGCACCGAGCCAGAGTTACAGCACTGTCCACCCACCAACTGACATCTATCAGTGGGTAAAAGGACTCTTTATCTAATGGAGGAAAGGTCAGGCATTGAAATACAGCACATTTCACATCACGATCAACTTAACAGTCCAAATTCACCCTACTATTTTGGCCCTAAAGCTATCTAAAATGATGAGAAGAAATAAAACTGAAGTCATTGGATTTTTATTCAGGGAAGAGGCACAAAATGGCACAGGAATTCTCTGAAAGAACATCCAAGTGCTGGCAATTAATGAGTCAAAGTCCAAAGCTCTAGGGATACAGAAGTAAATACAGTCCTTCTCAAAAAAAAAAAAAAAAAAAAAAATCCGAAAACAGTATTTATTCAGGAAAGACATGTGTCACCATTTTCAAGTTAGTCAGTTACAAATAGGTGTGCATGAAGTATACATACACAAAGGTTATGAAAGGTTTTAGGAACTGAACATCTGTCACCTTCAGGCAAACACTGAGGAAATTATACCTTCTAAAAAAATAAGACAGCTATATAATAGCTGCCAGGGCTGATTTCCTCAAAACATTTAACTTACAGAGGGAAACTATTTAAGGCCAATAAAGAATTTTTAGAGATTTAAATTAATTACAGTTCACCAAACTGAAAAATTCAACTGGAAAGGCTATAATATGTATTATAATTTTACTGCATTTTTTTTAAACTTGGCTGTCCCACAAAGGGTGCATAATGGTTTATAGGCAATGTATATAAAAAACTGTAAATTTTAAAACATACTTAAACTAAGAAGAAAGATTTTTTGCACTGGAGCTCAGTACCATGAAAATACTCACTATTTTAATAAAAACAAAGACCATAACACCATTTTCCTCCAATAGAAGTCACAGTCAATTCATATAAATGAGGAATTTCCAGAGCATGTTAATGCTTCTGAGGGTAAAACCCCAAAAGTAGGAAGGAAGAGGAGAGTCATTTAAATCACATTTGAACTTTGGGTTTGAGAAATTATTACTTTCCTCAAAAGTCTTTCTGAATATTTTGGATGATCATTTAATAAAAGCAGATAATTCAAAATATGGAACCTGATATACATGATAGTAATCAATATTTTCAGTGCTTTTTAAATGAAAATTTTAAAATATAGTATATATTTTGAAATCTGTGATTATCACTGATTTCATAGGAGACACCTAAAAACTCAAGGAAATTTAACTTTGATGGTTTCACCTAAAATAATGTGATCCTGGGGCTGGGGGTGCGCCTCAGCAGTAGACAGATTTCTTAGCATGCATAGGGCTGGGATTTGATTCCTTGCATCAAAAGAGAGAGGGAAGGGAGAAGAGGGGAGAAACAGAAAAAAGAAAAATGACCCTTCATCAAAAATAGAAAATTAAAAAACTCAAAATAAACCCTTGTAACCCTGAAGTTTTTATTTATTAGTTTTAATTAATTAAATGACCATTACTTTATTTAAATATAAATCATTATTCTTCCTATTGATGAAGATAAAATGACTTCTGGGCATGGTGGCACACACCTGTAATCCCAGCACTCAGGAGGCTAAGGCAGGAGGATCACTGCAAGTTCGAGGCCAGCCTGGGCTACAAAGTGAGTTCAAGGCCAGCCTGAACTGCAGAGTGAGACCCTGTCTCAAAAAGACAACAAAAAACAAGGAAAATGAGTGCATTTTGGAAGTAAATTCCTTCACACATGAAGATAAATTTTTAAAAGCCTGGTCCACCAGCCTAACTCTAACCTCCTCCCACCCAGAGAAAACTACAGCAGGTTCTCTGCGATGACTCTCTTGCAGCTAGTTCCCTTGGGCGTGTGCCCTGAGTTCTGAATGCCACGTGCCACTGCAGGGCTGGCCCCATGGGATCTGCCTCAGCCTTGGGAAAGCTCTAACATCAGAACCCTGGCTCTATTCCTTGTTCTGGCCCTGTGAACCCTAAATTCTTCTTCCAAAGTGAAGCAAAAGTATCTGGGAGACATTTTATACCATCTAAAGGACACCTTGCATAAAAGAAGTCCCTTCAAGTTTTAATCATCATATTTCTTACAACTCACCTTTTATTTTTTTTCGCTTCTCAGTAGAGAGCCTCCAATCTGGATTAAGGTCATCATAGCCTGGCTAAATATGAAAATATGCAGTGACTTCTTGGGTAAGCTAAATAATAAAACTGTAACAAAATCATCAAGAGTTATGGAATTTTTAAAATAACAGGACACACAGATGTTACATTCCATTGATCTCTACCTTGCAACTAACAGAAATCTTCCTCTCTGTATCAGTCTATAAAGCAACTATTTTCACACTTTAAAAAATTTTCATGGAGCATGAATTACAACTCAATTTTAGAAAATAGCAGGCACAGGAACAATAAATTCACAAGTATACAATTAATACAAATGCAAGCGGGATGCAGGAAAAATTCATTTTACACACACACACACACCCCCAGCAGGAGGCAGCTGTGTGGTTATGAACCACAATGGGCTATGCACACTAAGCTCTGCTCCATGTAAACTGAGCAACCCTGCACACCGTAATTTTCGTGGCACAGAGCCTAAACAAGCTGACTACCATTCTACCTTCTAGCTTTAACTTTCTATGACTACAGTTTTACTTGGTAAAAACACATAAAACACACTTTTAAAATTGAATTCATTTATATGCTAATCTTGTCCAACGCAGGGTTACATTCACATTTAAGAAAAACAAGAGTATAACAATATCTCTCCAATTTTGTAAAGCAATTGAGGTTAAACCATTGCCAGACACCCCTGGGGTTAACATCCCCTACTTCATCTCCAGAGTGGAAAGACTAAGAGAAAAGACCAGTAGAAAAACTGCTAGGATATTTAATTGAAATCTTAACTCTAAAAAAGACAAAATAAAACCAAAAAAAGAGTCACCAATAGTGTGACTGTACTTTACAACAACTTATTACATATTTTATAAAGAACTACAAGAGAAGAGTTCAGAGGTTCTCAACACAAACAAGGGACAAATATTCAGGGAGCTTGGATACACTAAGCACACAAATTTGATCATTATACACTATATGGACATACTGAAGTTTCACACTGTACCTGATGCATCCTATATATAGATACAATTACTGTCAACTTAAAATATTTAACATGTTATAGAAAGAAATACATTTGAAAACAAAGCCAGAGTGGTAAGGAGCAGAGAAAACAGCCTCTCTTGAGAGTCCCCATCCAGACACTGGAATATAGCACCATGAGGAAGACAAGAAGGAAGGAAGTGCGTCCACTGGATCCAGGACAAATCTGAAGTGTGAATCAAAGACCACAGAGAGAGTGAAGAGAAAAACTTCAACCATGAAGAAGGTGGTAGCCAGCAGTGCCTTCTCCCTGGGACAGGACTCTGCACAAGAGGAGCGGTTCAAACCTGCAGATGCACAGTCACGGTCATGGTGACAGCTGGCAACCACGGAAACCTCTGCAGAGGGGGACGACAGTGGAGAGGAGCAGCTGATATGGAGGACCACACTGGCTGGTGGTGAGTGCAGAGGACTCAGTCCTCCCACAGGAGAGAGCAATTGGCCAGGAGTCATCTTGGAGATGGGCCAGCTGAGCTCAGAACTCAGAACTGCTGCCAGCTCCGTCTGGCAGTTTCAGGTGGGCTCAAAACCACAGAAATTGCCTGAACTGCGACAAGCCCAGTGAGTCTGGTCTAAGAGCAGGTCTGCTGAGATTATCCACTGCGGTGCTAAAAAGCTACTGCTGGCTGACTGGGATAGATCGGCACAGATTGTCTACTAGTGAACCCAGAGACAGTCCTGGAAGTGGACTGTTTCTTTTTCTTTTTACTCTTTCTCCTCCATTGTTTTTATGAGTGTGAAAATGGTTCCTAGCCTCTTTGTGGGTGTGATTCTGTTATGTTCTTCCTTTTATCTCTTTCATCTCTCTTTTCTTTCACTCTTCTGCACCAGTTTCACAAAGTTGGCATGATCTCCCTTTGTCCTCCAATTTTACTTAGAATCTCTTCTTCTTCCTCCACTTCTCTGTTTTCTCCATAATCCATTTTAAATTTTAACCCCTAAGGGCAAAATTGACACATGAAGGACTTATATACTGCATATAATTTTCTGGTTTTACATTGTGTTGTATAATCACAAATCTAATTCATACAGTTAAAAGTGGCAAAAATAAGGTTGTCTCAGTTTGTTGACTTCTAGGTTGTGTTTGATGCTATTGGTACCACTATAGCCAAAAATGATATAATTGTTCTAAACAGCTGTTAGCCCTGATAGTCCATGACTGAGATTAACTAAGGGTCACAGAAAATACTGTGACACGGTGCCAAAGAACTACAGACTAGGCCAAATAAGTAACAACTTCTCATCTCCAACAAACTAAAGAGGTAAGATCTCCCATCAGACCCAAAACCCAAAAACCATCTACACCTGGAAGATATCTCCGAGAAGCAGTCATCACTTAAGGGTCCTAAATACTACCAATACAGCAACATGCTATAGGCAACTTACAAATATCACCCCTGGAATTAAACTAAAAAAAGAGACACAAGAAAATGAGAAGACACTTAAGCAAAATGCAATCTCAGATATCAGTTCACCAAAGGCAAACCCAGAGGGCAATGAAGTGGTACAATCCAAAAGTCCACCACCAGGCCTCCCTGAAGTGTTAACAACAAAGTAACTGAAGGAGGCTCTGAAAAAAAATGAAATCAGAAATAATCTCTCAGATAACTACAAGCGTATGAAAATATATACCATGCTTAATGATGTTAGACCAGATACAGACCAAAAAAATAGACAAGTTTAAGAAAATTGTGGAAGCTCAGCATAGGAAAGAAATGAACTCCACAAAGAAGACTCAAGCAGATATCCAGGAGAAAAAAAAATTCATTGAAAGTATTCAAAGCAGATTAGGACAACGTGAGGACAGGATCTCAAGATTTTATTAAAGACAGGCTTGCAGTTAGCAACTAGGAAAAGAAAGATTTCTCAAAAATAGTAAGGGACCATGAAAAATCAATCCAGCAGCTTCTAGATGAGACAAAGAAGAATAACTTAAGATTAATTGAAGTCAATGACAAAGCAGGAGTTACCACAAATGACATTAAAATAATGTTTGCAGACATCATGGCTGAAAACTTTCCTGGTAGAGAAAAAGAATTTGACATACAAATAAGTGAGGCATACAGAACTCCAATTAGCCATGATCAAAAAAAAAAAAAATCTACAGCCAAGCATATTATAGTCTAGATTCTAGAAACTGAACACAAAAATAGAATCCTAAAAGCTGTTAGAGAAAAGAAATAAATCACCTATAAAGGAAAGCCCATCAGAATCACAGCTGACTTCTCAACACAAACTCTCAAATCAAAGAGAGTTTGGAGTGAAGTACTCCTAGTTCCAAAGGAAAACAACTTTCAACACAGATTGATGTACCCCATAAAACTATCTTTCAAAATTGATGGAGAAATAAGATACTTCCATGACAAAGAACACCTGAGAAAATTTATGACCACCAAACCAGCACTCCAAAATGTTCTGAAGGACATTCAGGAAAAAGATAATAAGGACTACAGCTCCATGAACCCCCAACAGAAGGAATCCACCAGGGAAGGCAAACAATTAGAAAGAGGACAAATAAAGGAGGAGTCAACAGCAGAAAAGTGACATGACAAGGGTAAGTCAATACAAATCAGTTATAACCATCAATGTTAATGGTCTCAATTCACCAATCAAAAGACACAGACTGGCAGAATGGATCAAGAAGCAAGATCCAACAATATGCTGCATACAATCAACACATGTAAGTCAAAAAGAAATTCATAGGCTGAAAGTCAAAGGAAGGAAAACAATACTCCATGCAATAGGAAATCAGAAAAATGCAGGGGTGGCTATTTAATTTGCACACAAAGTGAATTTCAAGCCAAAACAGATTAAAAGAGATAAAGAAGGTCACTACATCCTTGTAAAGGGAACAATCCAAGAAGAAGAGATAATAATCATAAATATATATACAACGAATTCCAGTGCACCCAACTATATAAAACAATTACTGAGCTGGGCATAATGGCGCACGCCTTTAATTCCAGCACTCGGGAGGCTGAGGTAGGTGGAGCATTGTGAGTTTGAGGCCGGCTTGGGCTACAACATGAACGCAAGGCAGGCCTGAACTACACAGTGCAACCCTGTCTCAAAAAACTAGGGCCGGGAGTTTGGCTCACTGGCTTAAGCACTTGCCTGGCAGGCATGAGGTTATGAATTTGATCCCTGGTACCATGAAACAAAAAACAAAAAACAAAAACACCAATTACTAATGGATATGAAAAATCAAATAAGCCCTAATACACTTGTATTGGGAGACCTCAATACCCCACTGTCACAAAGACACATATCAACTAGGCAAAAAATCAGGAACAAAATACTACAACTAAATCAAACTTTTGAAAAAATGGACTTAAAGAATGTCCCACTCCACAACATCAGAATACACATTCTTCTCAGTTTTTGTACACAGGACATTCTCCAAAGTAGATCACACACTGGCCCGTAGAACATGCTTAAGTAAATGCAAAAGAACTGAAATTATCCCATGCACACTATCAGACCACGGTGCAATGAAATTGCAAATCTATGGCAAAAGGAACCATGAGAACTTCACAAACACATGGAAATTAAGTAGGACCCTACTGAACAACCAATGGGTCACAGATTAAATTAAAGAAGAAATTAGATAGTTTTCACAGTTGAATGACAATGACAATACACCATATTGGAACTCATGGAATACAATGAAAGCAGTCTTAAGAGGGAAATTTTAGCAGTAAATACCAGTATCAGGAAATCAGAGCAAGTGCACATAAACAACTTAATGGTGAACCCCAAAGTTGTAAAAAAAGAAGAGCAGAAATTAATGCACTGGAAACTAAAAAAAAATACAAAGAATCAATGAATCTTTGAAAGATTAAATAAAACTGATAAACCCTTAGCCAATCTTATCAAAAAAAGGAAAGAAAAGATTCAAGTCTGCGCACCTAGGAATGAAAAGGGTGAAATCACAACAGACCCTGCGGAAATCCAGAAGATCATCTATACCCACTTTGAGAACTTGTATTCTAATAACATGGAAAATACAGAAGAAATGGACAGATTCCTAGACACATATGAATTACCAAAGCTGAATCAAGAAGATATAAAAGTCCTAAATAAACCAATAGCAATCAGTGAAACTGAAGATATCATTAAAAACCTAACAGCAAAGAAAAGCCCAGGTCCTGAAGAATTCACTGCTAAATTCTATAAGAAATTTAGAGAGGACCTGACACCACTACTTCTCAAACCTTTTAATGAAATTGAAAGAGAAGCAATACTCCCAAATTCATTCACGGAAACAAGCAAAACCCTGATACCAAAACCAGAGAAGGAGTCAACCAAAGAAGAGAATTATAGGCCAATTTCCCTAATGAACACAGATGCAAAAGTCCTCAATAAAATACTAGCAATCAAAATGAAGCAAGTCATCAAGAAGATTATACACCATGATCAAGTGGGATTCATCCCAGGGATGCAGGGATACTTCAACATACACAAATCCACAAATGTAATACACACCATATTAACAGAGCCAAGGACAAAAATCATATGATGACCTCAGTAGATGCAGAAAAAGCTTTTGATGAAGACCATCACCCACTCGTGATAAAAACCCTACAGAAAATTGGAATAGATGGTCTTTACCTCCATCTGATAAAAAGCAATTTATGACAAACCAATAGCCAACATCATACTAAATGGACAAAAACTGAAAACTATCTCTCTAAAATCAGGAACAAAACAAAGATGTCCACTGTCTCTACTCTTACTCAACATACTTCTGGAAACTTTAGCTGAAGCAATTAGACAAGAGAAAGAAAAAGAATAAATATAGGAACGGAAGAAGTTAAACTATCATTATTTGCAGATGACAAGATACTCTACACAGAAGACCCCAAAAACTCCACCAAAAGACTACTAGATTTAATAAGCAAATTCAGTAACATAGCTGGTTAAATAGTCAACACTCAAAAATCAGCAGCCTTCCTGTACACGAATAATGCACCAAGAGAGAAATTAGGGAAACAACACCTTTCACAATAGCATTCAAAAAAATGAAATACCTAGGAATAAATCAAACAAAGGATGTAAAAGACCTTTACACTGAAAACTACAGTACTCTGAAAAAGCAGTTTGAAGAAGATATTAGAAAATAGATATCCCGTGTTCTTGGGTAGGAAGAACCAATATAGTGAAAAGGGCCATACTTTCAAAACTGTTACACAGATTCAATGCAATCCCAGTCAAAATTCCAATAGCATATCTCACAGAGTTAGAGAAAACAATCCTAAAATTCATCTGGAGCCAGAAAAGCCCTAGAATAAAAAAGGCAATACTGGGCCACAAAGACAACACATGGGGGCATAACCCCTGACTTGAAATTATACTATAAAGCTACTGTGATAAAAACATCATGGTACCGGCACCAAAAAAAAAAAAAAAAAAAAAGACCTGAAGATCAATGGAACAGATTAAAAGATGCAGAAACAACTCCAGACATGCTAAGCCACTTTATCTTTGACAAAGGTGCCAAACATATTTACTGGAAGAAAGATATCCTCTTTAATAAACAGTGCTGGAAAAATTGGCTCTACACATGCCAAAGATTAAAACTGGACCCATATCTTTCACCATGTACTAAGCTAAAATCAGAATGGATCAAAGATTTCAATATTAAAACAGAAATATTAAATCTGCTGGAAGATAGAGTAGGCAAACTCTTAAAGACACTGGTGTAGGCAAAGACTTTACGAACACAACCCCAACTGCACAGAAACTATCACAAAGACTCAACAACTGGGATCTCACCTTATTGAAAAGCTTTTGCAAAGGAGAAACCACCAACAGAGTGAAAAGACAACCCACAACGTGGGAGAAAATATTTGCCAGCTGTACTTCAGACAAAGGATTACTATCAAGAACATATAAAGAACTGAAAAACTCAGCCCTCCCAGATTTAAAGACCCAATCCAAAAATGAACATCTGACATGAATACACACTTCTCAGATGAAGAAATACAAACAGCAAATAAATATGTGAAAAACTGTTAAACATGACCCAGCCAGGAGCAAGACCCCAGCACCATATATGCCTGGGGCACACTCTAGCTAGCTCCGCGCTCCAGAGGCTGTGAACACCTCACAGCCAGATGCAAGGTCCTGGTGGTGCCATACTCCAGATGCTTGCTCCATCTAGCTGCCTGGATCTGGGAGGTTCTGAACTCCACCCAGCCAGGCATAAGGCCGTGGTGCCACACTCTGGGAGTGTGTCCTCTGTAGCTGCACAGAGGATCCAAGCTCTGCCCAGCCCAGTGTGGCAGCACAATCCATCAGGGGAATGCCTGGCCAGCCTCAAAAAACAATAGCATTCTTGTACACACACAACAAACTCACTGAGAGAGAAATCAGGGAAACCACATACTTCACTACAGCATCCAAAAAAATGAAATACTTAGGAATCAATCTAACAAAGAAAGTAAATGATCTATACATTGAAAATTACATTAGTGTGAAAAAGGAAATTGAACAGGATTTCAAAAATGGAAAGACATTTTCTGTTCATGGATAGGAAGAACAAACATTGTGAAATTGGCCATTCTCCCAAAATTGTTACACATATTTAATGCAATTCCAATCAAAATACCATTTGCACACCTCACAGAACTAGAGAAATTGGCCCTAAAATTCATCTGGAACCAGAAAAGCCCTAGAATAGCAAAGGCAATTCTGGGCAACAAAGGTAAGGCAGGAGGCATCACAACCCCTGACTTGAAACTATATTACAAAGCTACTGTGATAAAATCAGCATGGTACTGGAATCAAAACAGACTTGAAGATCAATGGAATAAATTGGAAGATACAGCCACAACTACAAACACACTCAGCTACCTCATCTTTGACAGAGGGGCCAAACATGTGCACTGGAAGAAAGATAGCCTCTTTAATAAGTGGTGCCGGAAAAACTGGCTTTCCATATGCCAAAAAGTAAAACTAGATCCATGTCTATCATCATGCATTAAACTAAAGTCAAAATGGATCAAAGATCTGAATATTAAAACAGAAACACTAAATCTGCTGGAAGACAAAGTAGGTAAAAATCTTGATGACATAGGAGTAGGCAGAGAGTTCAGACAACTGAATGCAGATGTCTGGTGCTCTGGATGAATGATCTGGGGATAACAATATGCAGTGTAAGTACCACTGTTGCCCCCAGTTGACATGTTTTGAAATTTTGTTTTATTTTGTTTTACTTTCTTTCCTCTTTGAAATAAATTGGATTTGAAAAAAAAATAATTTTAAATGTGTTGCTAAAAAAAAAAAAAAATCAACCAAAATGTACTTTGTCACCTAATGCAAAATGTGCACATATTTTATTGTCTATTAATGGCTCATGCTTTAGAACATTAGAAAATCTATTTCTTCCCATAAGCTAAAGAAACTTCCTGGTCTTCACTACTGTAGCTTACTTAGCACTGGCCCTAGAATAGAGTCATAATCTTTAAACTTCATCAGAAAAAAAGTTTTCAGTAAAAGGCAATTTATCTGAAAAATGAGACATTCTGGCTTAAACACCAAAAAAGATGATGAGATTTCAAAGAATTAGAATCCAATAAAGTACATGTTACAGAAAGCAACCAACTAAACTGGTATCTTTCTTGGTCGTTTTTGAGGCTCTTTCAAATTAATTTCCGAGGCCTCTGACTGATCCTGCACAAACCGTGAGCATCTGTGATGCCCGGGACACCTCCTCTTTCTCCTATTCAGGAACATACCAGCTGTGTGGGCGAAACCCTAAGCCTGACTTCTCTCCAACAACAGCAAAATGACAACTGAGACTTGCATAAGACAAACAGAGCATACTGAAATTTCCCAAGGGATCCTGCACAACAAGCTAAAGAATAACTATGTGGAGAAACCTAAGGGTGCTGTGTTCATCAGCGAGGAAGCCCACCGTGTAGCTTCTCGGCATTTGCTTAGGCTCAGACAGGACACTCGGCATATGGTACTCGGCCAGCACAGAGAGGGAAGAGTGTTTTGTGCCCATGTCAGCCCTCCTGGTGCCAGCCTGGAGTGCTGCCAAGTCAGGAAAGTAAAACTTCTCTTTCCAAATCAGGTGAGCAGGAGAAAATTATCTGTTACTAAACAAACAAGTAGTGCTTTCCTCTCTTGTGTGCAGCGTGTCGTGACCCTTAAAAAAACGGTGAGGAAAGGAATCAAGCCTTCTGCCCCAACATATCCCGCTGCCACATGTCTGGAATAGCCAAAGACACCACGGAGGCCTCACCATATGGCAGGCACCGAGAGGAGGACGCAGCCGGGAGGACGACGGCGCGGCAGCCGTGTTCGCTCCAGACAGAAGAACTGGATTTGCTGAACATCTTGAACCACCAGAATCCAGATATAATGAAGTCTCTGCTGCCAACACTCTCAAAACCAACACTTCCCGTGCTTCCTCATTCCACAAATATTTACCAGTGCCTGCTATGCTACTCCCCACAGCCCGTGGGTGAGACACACTGTGTGCCATTTCTCCAGGAGCTCACGGTTAGCAAAGCTGTGAGGACAGCTCTGGACGCCACCCAGATGACTCCGGACACTGCCATCCTCCCGCTTCCCTTTCCCTGACTCACCCTCAGCAAAATTAGGCTAACACCTACTATGCATAAAGAGAAAATACAAACAGGAAAGAGAAGTACAAGGAGGCAAAAAATAAACTTCTTTAGAGAAAAATGAAAGCCAAACATGAAAATGTAAACACACAAACATATGGGAAATGTTTGAAATGGAAGTCATGTAAGCAATGTTAGTCTATTCCAGACATGAACAAAATGTAACATTCACAGATTTCTGGCCAGATGGGCTTTCACACTGACAACGAAAGCCGAGGTATTTAATCAACCCCAAACTGGATGGAAGTAAGTCAGGATAGGCGCCTTCACAACCATCTTTAATCATTAGGTTTTACAGAGAAAATGCTCAATCGCACAATGCATATTATAAAAACTAATAAAGCAGCAAACCACATGAAGAATGCTCCAGATGAACTGAGTTCACCACTCCAATAGCATCGCAGGGAGTCCTCAGCTTCGTCCCACCTACCAAGGTCCCTCTATTTATAGAAAAGCTATATATAAGCTTTATTGCGCTTTCTACAGTACACAAGACTTTAGTAATACAAATACTAAAATCCAATCTAAACCACTCAATTTATCATGCTAGATTCCCTGGATACAGCTGGAAGACTTGAGGCATCACAGTCTGCTCTCTCCCAAGGGCCTGGGCCTGTTATTACCAAGCAACAGGCTTAGAAAGGACAGCTTCGCAAGTCTCTTTTCTGGCACAGGGCACACAGAGCTGCACACAACTGCCAGGGCCGAAGAAACCTTAATTACACCCACTGAGAAAAAGGGTTTTTATAGACCATCGAATACCAAAATGCCCTGTTAAAACAAATAAGCAAAAAGTAATTCCTACCCTACTGTACATAAGTCTGATCTTTCAAATAAAAGAATGCTCCTAAACTCATTGTGGGGATGTAAGTATGTGCTGGACACGCTGCTGCTCACCAGCCTAAAGAAGAAGCTCTCTTCCACCTGTCTCTGTGTATTTTTTTTTTTATTTTAAACAAAAGAAAAGTAAGAAACCAAAGCAAAACAATATCACAACCAGCCAATAGGAGAGTAACAATAATCAGTACATTGCATATTGTTACATTCACAGCAATTGTTTAGGATAAAAGATATAGACATGAAACATGGTCGAAAAAATTATTAGCACAAAACTTTTGCCTCAATGAATCAAGAGAAACCAGCTATGTGACTATCTTTTTTGTTATGATTGCTCTATTATTTTCAAATAAACATTCTGCATTAAAAATGAAACGTGGAGATGACCCTATGAAAACTACTTTTCTCTCAAAATTCCTTTTCTTTAACTGTCTTAACTAATTTTTTATATACATAGATTTTCTTTCAGTTCGTCACACAAGTACAACAATGTGTGTACTTATGTCTTCACCTTCTCACAGAAAGGGCACAGACATCGGAATCAGAGAGATGAAATCAAAGTTCAGCTTTCTGCTTTCTCGCTGCATAACGCAGAACAAAGCAAGAACAGTACTCGCTAAGGAATGAGACATTGAGAAGCGCACACTCTGCAAACTGCCGGAGAATCTCGTGCACACAATGCACCTCCCTCCCACTCAGCTGCACTGGTCTGAGATGAGCGTTCTGGAGGGAGCTAGTGTGTGTGCAGAAGCTGAAGCCCTCTGGGATGGAGGCCACACTGAGGCAGCACTGAGCAGGCTTTAGAATCAATTAATGGGTTTCTCTGTTAACTTATAAGTCTGTCCCAGCGCCAAAAGACTTGCCTGGAGAGCCAGCAGCTGGCAAGCAGACACAGAATGCTCCATGCCAATGGTCATGGTAGAGGCCAGTAGTGCCTGTGACCCTGTGATGTCTCTGAAGGCAAGGTGACAGCATAGCAGTGGGCACTGACTCCCTCAGAACTCCAGGGCAGTAGCTGCCAACCTTAAAGCTCAAACGGCTCTCTCATTCGGCAAAGACGTACTGCATGGAATATCTGATCCATCTTCGCAAGGCCTTGCTCATTTTCGTGCCCTTTTACCTCAGTTATTCCCTGCACTTTTCTGTAAGTCCCTGATGTTATGTACCCAATATACTGTGGACAATTCAGAGAAGTTTTTGGTTGAGCCATAAGAGTTCTGACCTTCCTGGACCACCATATCCCATATTACTTTGTCTGCTGTCTTTTATTCTTTGCCATACGCTCATCCCTAAGATTAGGAGAATGGCTAGGTCCCAACATTCTACATGTGTTTACAAAGAATCGCAGCTTTTAGAGCACAGGAGAATTGGACAACAGTGGGACACAGGGAGAGGAGAACCAAAGCTGCATGGGGGAGCCAGTGTCATGACCCCACACAGCCTCAGGATTCTAAGGGAAAACTGAATAAAATTAAATACCTTCCATGTTCCACACTTTGGACTAAAATTTTTCAAGGCCAGAACTGGCGGGGTGTGCTAGCCACGGTGTGGACTTGGTGACAGCAACCAAGCCTCCCATTTCATGAAGCCAAGCAGCTGTTTCTTCCTGCTCACTCAGACTCTCAGGGGAAACCAGCTGTAGCAAGCAGCTCAAGAGCAGCTTCTGTGTAACTCCCCAGACGTGCCGTGAGAGACACTGCCAGCCCGAGAGCCAAGTTGCCTCCGCCATCCCACGGATGCACTGACTGCCATGATGGACGTGGGACCAGAGAACTGCTGGGAGCAGGTATCAGGTGGTGGGAGGTGGCAGCTCAGTGGCCAAGGGCACCAGTGCCCGAGGAGTCTCTGTGCAGAAGACACCACTGAGGCAAGGCGGACACGCCTCCACCCTGCGCACATCTACTCCCACAGCGCCTCTCCTTCCGCTTCTGAAATCCCTGCCTTTCCTGCCCTGCTATTTTCCCAATGATGCACATAAAACTCCTGACAAAACGCACTTACTCATTCCCAGATTGCAAGGGTTTTAAACAATTTTTATGCTTTTCTGAAAAGAACAACTATAAAAATCTAGTCAATGAATTACAATAAAGAGAAATAAATCACAATGGCATCTAATAAATCTAGTGACAAAGAATAAAAGGCTTCACCAATAAAAAAGGCTGTGTGTGCCCAAAGGGACCACGAGATGTGATTAATCCTTGTGAGTGAACAAGGGTCCCCAGAATCTCAGAAAACAGCAGAGGCTGCTAATCAATCTGCTATGCACAGCCCTCCCAGGATGGGCACGATACCCGAGGACATCTGCAAGTGAAGCCTTCAGAGCACCTCAGAAGCTGATCAATACTTTACGTAGGTGAATGACAATAATCAAGGAAAACAGAATGGGGAGCAGCATCGAGTGCCCTTATTATTCAGAGTGTTGCCACCTGAAAACACACTGCACCAATGTAAACATTCCAAATTCAGAAGGAACAGCAGCGTGCTTCCAAATGATCACACTTTCCTAACCAAGAAGAACACACAGTGTCTTTGGATCCATTAGCTGAACAATGCCTTTTTTCTGAAAGTGGGTCCAAAGCATGTCTCATGCCCTGGGAAGCATGAGTAATGTAACTC
>RJWM01038601.1:0-16619 GCA_004363535.1 Dasyprocta punctata | reverse complement strand
AAACCAAGCGCACAAGGCTCCACCATCCTAGATGCTATTGCCTCAAGATGTGACTCTGGTTCACTGCTGCAGGTAAAGAAGACATCGAAGGAAAAAGAGAATGCAGGAAGTGTGGGAAATAATTCACTGGCTTTCAAATGCTAACATGCATATCATTATAGATTTTGCTTGTGTTTACGTGTCTCCTGGCCAAATCAAGTCGCATAATCATACGTGTTTTCAAAGAGCAAGGAAATGCAATCTTCCCTATTTAAAAGAAGGGCATGCCTCTAAATGTTTGTCTACTACAATAGTAAATTCTACGCTTTTGAGTATCTCTCCCAAAAACTTATCGGGTGGAAACTTAATCCCCATTTAAATGTAATAGTATTTGGAGTTGAGCTTTTGGGAAATAATAACGATCAGATGAGGTCATGAATATGATATCTTATAGCTTTATAAGCTTTATAAGATGAGGGAGACTCAAACTATCATGCTTGCTCTGTCACATTGTGTGATGCCCTCTGTCATGTTATGATGCAACAAGATAGCCATCATCTTATGTTGGTATGCTGAGCAGCCCTGGTGTGCTGAGCATGCTCTTGGATTTTCTGACCTCCAGAATTTAGGCTTCTATTCTTTATAAATTATTCTGTGGTCTTCAGTTATAAAAACAGCAAACAAACTAAGACAGACAAGAAATTAAAGGTTTAACTTTCAAACTCTAAAAAACTACAATAAATTTTTGAAGTCACTACTCTAGCCAAAGCCTGAAAGAACAAAAGAAAGAGAAATAAAAGAACAGAAAATACATGCTAGGCTTTCACAAAATAAGACAAAAGATATCCAGAATCATTTTAATGTGAATGCAGACTATACTCATAGCAAAAAAACCCAAAATACTTAGGTTATAAAATAGTTAAACAAAGTCAGTGAAATTTTCTTCATGTCTCCATGAAATAACACCAAAAGCTGAAAATAAGCTGATGAGACAAATATGTGCTAAATTGGAAAGATTAGGAGGAAGAAAGGGGAAGAGGAAAAGGGAGAAAGCAAGAGTAGTAATACTGACATCAAACAAATTAGAATGGAACAAAGTAAAGGAAATAGAGATGATTCCTCTTGATAAGAGGTAAAAATCCATTCAAGTGCTATGACAGTTACAACTTTAACATTTTACATAGCAAATAATCAATATATATGAAGTAGAATAAGACAATTTTGTTATAACTAAAATCACACAGGTTATTGGCTGGGAGTTTGATTCACTGGCTCACACACCTGCCGGGGAGGTGCAAGGTTGTGAGTTTGAGCCTCAGTACTGAAAAAAAAAAAAATCACACAGATTACACTCAAGGACAAATAGTAATAATTTAGAGGATTTGGGTAACATAATCATGATTGATGTGTACATGTCTGAGTATATGTATGTAATTTATCCTATTAATATTTAGGAATATGTTATAGATTTAACTAGTTTTCTTTTTATGACTGGCAAAAGAAAAATAAGAGAAAAAAACACAATATTAAGAAAACTCAGTAAGTCCTCATGCACAAAATAATGGAAGCTAGGAATAATGTAGAGGAACCACTGTTTTTATCATGAGTCTTAACTTTAGTTCTGTCAATCAAAATGATTGGCATGAGATTGACATGCCATTTCCATACATATTTTCATATTGTCACTGTGATTTTTTTTTTACTTAACAATTTTGGAGAGAACTCTAGGCTATTTAAGGACTTTTCAAAATTATTAATGTATTCCTCTTTTTTAAGAGAAACTAAGTCTGTTAGGTTTCATATCTAGAATAATATTTTCATTATTTTTTTGGTCAGTTAGTTGAATTATATTCATGACATACAGAATTCCAAATAATAATCATCATAATCATGTTATTTGATATAGTATAGCATTTCAAAAATCTATGTTCACAGCTCAAGCTATACCTAAATGAACTGATATGGCAGAGATTTACTTGCCTGTGTGACAAGACGGGTGGGTGAAGCAGGCCAGTTCAGAAGTCTTGGGGGGTAAAATGTCTAGAAAACTGGAGTAAAGTTTCTCATTTCATGAATGAAGAGCATCCATTTCTCAGTGCCAACCTGTTATAACTATAGGAATTCAGGCCTGTGTAGTCACATCTAACTTGGGAACCTAAATTTTTATGTAAAATTAATGTGGTTTAAAAAAATCAATATAATTTTTAAACTTTATGCAGATTCTAGATTGAGCATAAAAGCTGTCAGTTTGAAAGCTGATAGCCCTGAGTATTTATACAAGAATAGGCATCAGTTTACCATTAGCATAGGGAATTCTGGATAGAAATGTCACTGCAATGGCCATTAACTAATTAATTTACAAGAACCTTACTCTAATCTCATCTATCTCCTGCTGATAAAGTAATACTTTGAAAACTTCATCAGGTTTCTCCCATTTACAACCTTGCCATGGCTTCCTACTACTGTAGGCATGTATCCCATGGTCTTCACGATCTGCATCCTGCCTACTGTCTTGGCCTTGGCTCTTACCTCTCTCTAGCTCAATGAACTCAGGATTACTGACTTACTCCAGTTTACCAGATATACTCTCCTTCTCACACAATGGTTTACCTAGATACTCTAATTGCTACTCTGTTTCCCCATTACCCAATTAAAATTTATTCATCCTTCAGATTATGACACAAATATCCCTTCTTTAGAATACCCTTCAGTACTTTCAGACTAGATTTCCCATTACATGGTCTTACATATCTGTATACTTACATATCTGTATACCCAAGCACTTAACACAATTTGAGCTTAATAATCTCTCCCATTCAGTCATGAGGATTGGAGCATAATGAATTGTCTGTGTTTTGCCCCACCACTATTAAGCCAGTGCCTAGCACAGTGTCTAGTAAATTGTGAGCTTGAACTAAATAACTGATCGATGCAGAACTAATTGAGATGTAATGGGAATACCGTGGTTTCATTTAGCTGTAATGAAATAATTAAAGTCAAAACAGAATATATAAAAAGCAAAACAAGTATCATTTCAGTTACATGAACAAATATCCTTTTGCTGAATTTATCACTGTTAAGAAAATTATATTAGTATTTCTCTTGTGGCCCAGGTATCGTTCATGAAGCCTATGCCTACATCTATGTCTTCAAGACACTATGAAGAATGAACAAATAGGATCTCTCCTTATTACAAAGCATTTGCACAACAAAAGAAATCATCAATGGAGTGAAAAGATAATCCACAGAGTAGGAAAAATTTATAGCCAGTTGCCCCTCAGACAAAGAACTTACATCTACAATATATAAAGAATTGAAAAAGTCAGACTCCTCAAATTCAAAGACCCAATCCAAAAATGGGAATAGGGGATGAATACATACTACTCAAATGAAGAAATACAAATGGCAAATAAATATATGAAAAAATGTTCAGCACCATTGGTCATTAGAGAGATGCAAATTAAAACAACACTGAGATTCCATCTAACTCCAGAAAGAATGGCTGTCATCAAGAAATCAACCAATAACAAATACAGGTGAACCTGTAGGGAAAAAGGAACCCTTGTCCACTGTTGGTGGGAGTGTAGACCAGTGCAATCACTGTGGAACTCAGTGTGGAGATTCCTTAAAAAATTAGAATGAGAGGTCCCAGCTATTCCCCTTCTGAGTGTCTTCCCAGAAGAATTCAAAACATTATACCACAGCAATATCTGTACATCCATGTTTATAGCAACACAATTTGTAATAGCTAAATCTTGGAAACAATCTAAATGCCCATCAACTGAGAAACAGAAAAAAAAGATGTGATATTTTTATATAATGGAGTACCTCTCAGCCATAAAGAAAGATAAACTTGGTACTTTTATAGGTAAATGAATGCAACTAGAGACCATACTCATAAGTGAACTGAGACCCACATGTATAAACATCATATTGTCTCACTAGTGTGAGAATCTGAGCAAGTAAAATAAGATCCAAAATGTACAATAGATATTGTAATTTGGAAAGAAACTGTTCAAAAGAAAAGAGAAACTGATAGGGGAAGGGGAAAAGGGGAAAAGAGAAAAAGAAAAATGTATGTATCACAAGATAGTTAAAATAGTTATCCAGATAGTTTCTCTTAGTTCATTGAAGAGAAAGATTTGTACTAATATTGTTTGGGCAATATTTCATGCCTGTATCTTTTGCCCTGAGTAACTACTATGAAGATAACAATATGCAAAGTATTAATTATTGTTACTCTCCTATTAGCCTGATTTCAAACTATTGTATTTTTATTTCTATTTTTTTCTTCTTTCTTTCTAAAACAACAACAAAAAAGAAAATTATACTAAATGTTACAAAGAAGAGTTACAAACCAGGGAAGTTTTCTGGATGAATTTGTATTAATGTAGAAATAAACTCAAGGCTAACAATCTCATATTTTCAATGCTAATAATAAATTTATCATTGTAATGTAAAACAATAGATTAATAAAAGAAATCAACATTCTGTTTCATTAATGATATTATTTAAGACTAGTTTTCATGTATTTTGCACTAAGCTTCCTTCCACGATGCCCTAGTAGACAATGAAGCAGTAAACATTTATGCTTGAATAAGCACTTTCCCTCCTTATTCTTTAATTCTCTTATCACTTTTCATGTTTTATTCATTTTCCAGTTTGAAAAACTGTATCTATTAAGTTTAAGGAATCCATTCTTTCTCTTCCTTGAGGTCTCTGTATAAAGAATTACACTTTGCTCTACTTAGACGCACAATTCAAATGGCACAACATAGACTCTTCATACTGTGGTGGAGGAGAAAGCAGGCACTTTATGGACATGAGCAGCAATCTTCCACGGAGAAAAATATTCTTGATGTTTTAGAAATGAAGCTTTCAAAACAGTTGCTAGGTTTCGCCAATTTGCTATTCTGTTATAAAGACAGTTTTTAAATGTTTGCTATTTTGTTATATATCGTAAACACTGATATTTGAAACATTAAAATGTTGTTTGTAATCTTATCTGTTCTTTCTATTTGCAGCAGCTAGCCCTAAATCCTCTTTAGAAAAATCAGATCATTGTGTGCTTTATTTTGTTAAATAGATTGAAAGCTTTCAAGTTGAATCTTTAGGAAGTTCTTCCTTTTAACAGAAGATTTAACAGAAAGAAATGAGAAAAAGACAGAAAGACTTGTCAGCTTTATTGATGTTCTTTAATCCATATCTACCTACCAGGTTAACTTTTGTGATACCCCTTTGCAACTGACATAGAACTAACATTATCTTCAATTCAGAAGCCCTATATATGTAAGGAGAAAAAAATTTACTAAATTCTTACTGTCTCTTCCAAAGAATGATTGTGAAGAAAATCTGTCTTTAGAATTTTCAGTGGTACTTTGAAATTTTTTCTCTTGATAAAAGACATTTTTTTGTAGAATAAATAATATGGAACTCATATTTTAGGATCATATTATGACACCAAATTTAGACCACTTTTCCAGTGATAGTAAAAATATTTGCATTATCAGCAAATATTCTTTCTTAGCAGATAACTTACACCTTGTGAAGATCACCTGGGTTTGATAAGGCCATGATCAGTGATCATGCAATGAAGCATACAGCTCTAGGGGAATTAGACTCATGGTTTTGATCTCATTTTCAAAACATTTGTAGTCTTTAACCACCAACACACACACACACACACACACATTTATGTATATCCATCCATAAATGGAAATGAGCATCTGCTTGCTTCTTATTAACTGAAGTAGTGAATTTAGCCCCAAATCATGCATGGTCACTTTTTCCAGTTCCAAAGCTGTGTATGCCAAAACTCTTCAGTAGTGGTAATTGTTATCTACTCCTTTCCAACACCATAACTGGAATTGTCTCAACACTACTTGACATTAATAAGGGAGAGAGAAAAGCATTGAAGCAGCACCCTGCCATCACTGCCAAATTACCCACCCCTTTCACAAACGGGCCAACAAATGAGTGAGCCCTTTCATTTCCCTTCCAGGAAGTTACACCCTCAGAGAGAGAAACTGAGGAAATAGAAACGTACTTTCATTCACATCTACTGCAGCAGACAGACAAATATCAGGTCTGCTCAGAACTCAGGAAGTTCTCAGTCACATAGAGCTTGAGACACACATGGGTTCCTACCCTCCACCTCTGTATAAACAGATTCCAAATCCTATCTATCTGCTACTCAGATCCGTACTAGGTCTTTACTTCATTTTGTGCAATTATTATTTTATTATAGACTAATAAAATCAGATTTTACAAAGAGCAGATGATGTAAGATCCAAATGCCTCATTTTAAAAAAAATTTTATTGTCTTTGGATTTTTGACTCTGATTTAGGCCAACAGTTCTGTTGTTATTGTTATTGTTGTTGTCATTGTTGTTGTTTTACTTCAGATTTCCAATTCTGAAATATAATGAAGCCTTTTTGTCATCAGTCTTATTTTACTTTGCAGAATTCAGAATCCTGTGTCTACATTATCTTCTTCTACAGGAGAACTAAAGTCTTCTTCTGTGATGAGAAACAAATATGTTTTTTGATATTAAACTTCTCATCCCAGTTTATTTGGTAGCTACTACATTGTATGTGTGTGTACATACGTGTGGTTTTATTTTACTGAGACAATATTTGAGATAATATTTTTAAATGTTCTATTATCAATATGACAATTTATTTACACTTTCTCCTTGTTTTGCTGCATAGTAGTAGAGTGTCTAAAATCTCATTTTTTGTTAATTCTACTGGTGCATTATGTCATAAGGACTAATTATTGATCCCTGCATGATTTAGATGTATTCAGATGAAAAAAATTTAAATGCACAGTATTTAATGGACAGATCACATTCTTTAGCTGACTCAAATTAATGGCATTTATCACAAAGGAAGATGGCCAAGAGAATGTGAGTGTCTCAGTAACCCTGCTATCACTTATTGGGACAACAGTTTTAGACTTAGGAAATGCAGATGTAGATCATTTTTGCCATGTTTTTATTCAAAGGATATGCTGTTTTATTGGTTGACAGTCTGTAAAGTTTAGTTTTACTTTCAGGTCTAGCCATGCTAAAGTTGATAAAGACCTGGGTATGTGTAACACATTTCTACCCAGGAATCTCTTATTTTTTACATTTTACCTGCAAAGCCAAGTATCAGAAGTAGTTGCCATTCAGCTTTTTTTTTCAAGGAGCAATTCATTATGACTGACATTTATTGTACAATTTTAGAGAAAAAGTTTCTGAAATGCAGAAAGTAGAACAAACTTAGGTTTTCTATCTTTGAGTTCATACAATTAGTCCAGAAACTGGATCTTAAATAGCACAAGGCAATTTTCATAGCTTAAAGAGAGAAGATGGTAAATCTGGTTTATCATGTTCTTATAATTCTTTCAGAAATATGTGAGAAAATGTGAGGACCACTGTGAATCGAACAATAATCATAAAATTAGGAACAAAAGAATCAGACGGAACAAAGCCTTTTTTTCCCCCTCTTTTTTCCCCTTTCTTTTTTAGGATTCTAAATCACATACAAAACATTTGTTCTGCTCCAGCTCTTTGTGAACTAATTGGCTCTCCTGGAGGGATAGGTAATTGTACCTGACTACACAAGCTGTCCTGAAGCTCCCTTGGAAAGCTCCAGTAAGCTTCTAGTGTTAGCAGCCATCAAGGATTTCACAGGTCAGGCATTGGATCGATACAGCTAAAAGCAACAGGGACTGTAATGTCGACAGCAGGTTTCAGAAAGCGCTGCAAGTGCCAGTTTGTTCCTCTTCATGCAGAAGCTCAAGACAGCTTAATTAACCCTTGGAAAATACAATTTATCCAGAGGCTCGGCAGGTCCCTACCAGGCCCTATTGGTGAACTGATGGGAGAGATACTGTAGCTGGCAGCGCTGAATTCCCATTTCCCCCTTTAATGCTGTTTCACTTAGGATGCAAAGAAAACACGATTTTTGGTGGATGTGTTCATCCAGTCCTGAAGAGCATATGATAGGAGGCAGCTTTAGAGGGGGGTTTGTTAGAACTCACTTGTGACTTCGGCAGGAGCAAGGCCGAGCCTGAGCATTGATCATCCGAGTCCTAGGGTGAGGAATCGGGTGCATGTGCGTGAGTGTGCACGTGTGAATTAAGGGTGTCTGTGTGTGAATTAGATGTGTGGAGAAAGGATGTGAGTGGATCTGGGGGGGGAGGAAAAAGCAAAGTCATTTTTTACTTTTTCACTGATGTAAATGCATCCATGCTCTCAAGTAAAGAGGTTCTCTTAGAGTACATCTGTTTTGGGGATCTGTAATATCATAAAACCAGGAAAAGTGTGAATCTGAGTTTTTTTAATATTCTCCGAATACTTCATCTTGAAAGACAAAAGTGCCCATCAGGAGTAACAGTCAACAATAAGGTTTTTTCCTCATATTTTACACTCAGACCATTGCCTCTCATACTGCACACCACACTATGGATCTTTTCACCTATAAATGTTATTTTTCCCCCTTTCTGAAGAGACATTATAGAAGCTAGTCAGATACAGAAAATATTTGAAGTTAATGAGGCTTAAGGAATTGTCACATGAATGGTCTGGCAGGTTCAGTTAAAAATGATTGTATCTACTTGTAGTATTTACATTCACACTCACATTAGCCACATATTTAATTTGCATCATATCAGTTAATTCTTATAAAAGTATTTTCCTAGGTTCATATCTATGGTTATTAGTGAGAGTTCATGGTGTTTACGTTCCAGAACAGTGAACTCTTACACTCAGGCAGAATGGATAGATGTCATCTCCTTCCACTGGCTCATTTGCATTTATGATCAGAAGCAAAGTAGACTGAAATGGAAGAAATGAAATTAAATACAGATTAAATGTGCATAGGCTGGTGGTATATTTTAGACCAGAATCTAGCCACAGTCACTTTAAAATACAAATTGAATACATACAGGGTAAAAATAATTGTGTCAAATAAGAGGTAAGGGGTATATTTTCCTCAGTCATCACCTGTCTCTCCCCAGAAGTACAACCTGCAACCTTTCCTGTTACTGTTATTGGTTCATCTACTGATACCAGAATGCATTTATTCAACAATCATATACTGAGCAGTGCCAGAACTTGTTTTGATTTAGACTCTGGTGACATGGAAATGCAAAAATTAGAAACAAGGATAGTATCAAGCAGTTTTACTTCCACATACAAGTAGACAAAAGAGAAACAGAAAAAAATGTATAATGTCTTAGAAACTGACTACAAAGAAACTTTAGGATAACAATATGAAAGTTGGATTTTCATTATTAGAATGGTTAGGGAAGATTTCTCTAAAAATGGTGACATTTGAGAGGAAAAAATACTGAAAGGAAAGTGTAGTGTTCCGTGTAGATGCCTAGAGAAAAAGTTGTCCAGATAGAGCCCGGTATCCGCAAAGGCCCCATGGAAGAAGCATGTTTGACCTGACCACAGAAAAGTGAAGATGGTTTTGTGGTTGAAGGAAAATGACCATGGAGGAATGAGGCACAATATTAAGTCATAGATGTAGTCAAAGGTCAAATAATGTAAGGTCTTGCCAAGGTTCACACAAACAGTGTTGTGCAAGTGTTGAGTTGAGATTTGAACACAAGACTAATTGCGTGCTGTTATCCACTATACTATACTGATCCCCTCAAAGTGGAGTTTTGTTTTACACATAATTTATAGTCATCTATGCCCTCACCCTCTGATCCTTCCCCATTACTCTGATTCATCAACAGTAGAATATAATTCCAAATTAACACCCTGAGTGCTCAGGGTGGGTTCATATGTTTCTGAAAATAGACTTCAGTGCTTTCTAACTGAGAGCACAAAAGAGTTATGTATGTCTTCTAAAATGCTGTACCTCCAAAATGCTGTGTACATACCTAATCCTTGATCAGCAATAGTGGAGAGGATTTCAGAGACTGGTCAACTCTCTTCATTCTATAGACAAAGAAAGGAAGGCCCAGAGTGGTAAATGTATTTCTACTTAAATTCAGGGAGCTGATCAGTGACATAAGAGTTATTATCCTCTGCCTCAGAATCTGACATAGCTCTTTTCTTTCAAAAGACCAGCTCTGTCCCAATCCTCTCCTCTTAATCTCTATTTCTAATATCATCTTTTCCACATTAATGAATTTTTTAAAATGTTTCATGTCAGGGACATAACAGACATAAAACCTCTAAACCTTCTTTTTCTTTTTATTGTCATTCTTTCTTCTGCAAAATATTTTACTGAAGCAGCTAGCAAGCAAAAAGAAAAGTTTTACATGTGAATTTTACTTTCTTAGTCTTTGTGAGAGGAAGTTCTACAAAATGGCTGAACAGTGAAAGGGCGAGCAAGGGAGGCTGTGAGGCAAACAGCACAGCACAAACTCGCCAGTCAGGAGCCCAGCTCACTATGTGATTTTGAGCAAGTCACTTCCCATGCTGAGCCTTAGTTTCAACATCTGCAAATCAAGTGCTTGAACAGATCATCCTAAATCCCTGCCCGCATTGGAGGGTTTTAGCTTCATGCCATCAAAGGACAAACACATGCCACAGCTTGCCCTCCAAAGCCACACCATTCCTCTACTGCTGAGATTTCTGTACATTTCATGTGGCCACCATTCAAATTGTGGCATACACTCCTAATTTACATTTTATTAAACTTCAGCTCATGTGTCTGTAGTCTGTTTTTTGAGATAACTTAAAAGAAATCAGAATTTGTGTGCTATTCATTCCTTTTCAAAAGAATATTTTCAAGATGTATTTAGGCAATAGTACTTTTCCACAGCATAATTGTATCCTAATGTAAAAACTGCAAATATATTTCTTTTCCTACATTTGGCAAATCCTTAAATGACCTCATATTTTAACATCATTATATAATACACAAAAGAAGATGCATCTTATGTGAGCTGATACACACAAATAGGATTTTTTTAAAAATTCTTGACACATTACCGTATGCTGCATGCTTTTTATGGATTATGAAAGAACAGAAGACTAATATACTAACTGAAGTTTGAGAATTTCTCAACATTATCTAAATTTCTATAGCACCTACTCCATTTCATCACACATTCAAATGTCAGTGCTATTAACAGTGTCCTCGAAGTATTTATATGTTGATTGCATTTTAACAAAAAATTTATATTCTTTTATAACCAATCAATGATAATACCTGTATCACAAAAATGAGAGAATGTCAGATGCATTGACTGATGTAGTATATTCACATTACAGTTATTGCAATGTTTTTATGATCAAACTGCAAATAACAGAATTAGCAAATATATGTTTGTCTAATGACATTCCCAATATAGCCTTTAGTGCTCTAGGAAACATTTAAACTATCATGATATTACCTAAAATAGGTACCTTATCTTCAGGTTTTACTTGGCTTCATTTTTCTTCATAAGCTTATTACTGTCCAATATTATGCTATAAATATATAGCTAAAATCATTAGCTGACACTATATTGTGAGCTTCATGAAGGCAGAAATCTTGATTGTCTAATCACTATCACCAGCACTAACAAAACTCCTGATCACATAACATATGCAAAGTATGTATTTACCAAATCATAAGTGAAATTCTGACTATTTATATGTTTGTAAACAGATACATGTGCAAGATTAAATTGAGATGTTATGTGCACACTCAGTCATAGGTATATAGTATATCAATGGTAGAAGGTCTTGAAAATTGATAATCATACTAACCACATAGATGTGATGCTGGATATTTGCAAAGTTGTTTTCATTTTCTGATGCTATTACTGTATGTGGTGCCAAGGATTAAAACTAGGGCCTCATATGTGCTAGGCAAGCAAAGTCATTTTAAAGAGATAAAAGCCCTCCACAGTTAAAAATGAAGCCTAGTGTTCCAGGACAACTCAGTCTCCAGGAATGAGAATTGGCCTGAAGGTGCCATGAGACCAAAGAAAGAACCAGGCAGAACCAGAATTAATTGTTTAATATTCAAGCTAATATTAAAGGCTTCAAGCAAGTTTATAACATTGATGGCACCAAGATCTTGGCTTAAAGGTCCACATGCAACTCATGGTTTTGTTTATTTTTAGTAATGCTGGGAAACTATGTGAGGGAAAACAACTAGGGTTACTCAGGGGCAAGTATGGCAATTATGCTTTCAGGTAGCTTAATCCCCACACCTAGAGATAATGATCTGTCCTGACTCATTTAAGAAATAATATATTAAGAGAATAGGAATACAAAGTATAGTATAGAAAAATAAGAACCAGAAATTTCACATATGGCAATTTGTCAGGATGGTATCGTATCTGAGTAATAGAGGCACTAGAGGTGTAGATGTGGTGTTTCTCAAGCTTCACTTACTACCATCCTCCTTGGCAGATTCCAAACTTACAGAGCAACTTTTGATTACAAATTGGTTTCTCTGGCTTTTTGATAGTGGGAAGTGGCTTCCTTGTTTAGCAAAAACCACCATTGTCATGTCTGGAAAGGGTGTCTCTCATGACAAACCATAACTGTGATTTACACATGACTTTTCTTACATTTCAGGAAAACAGGAGCAAGGGATTAACACTTTTTGTAGCAAGCAGCAAACTAGCTAGCAGTCTCATTGTGGTTATTTTTTGCAAGACAACTTCCTCATAAGACCAGCTATAGAATTTGATCAGTACTGTGAAACAGAGATGAAAGTATTATATTTTATTTTCTGTGGTTTTGTTTTTGCAACATGTAAGGGCTGCACTCTGGTTTGGCTCACTCAGTACACGTCAAGATTCAATTTACTTTTTGCTAGTATTGTTTAGTAGATCTTACAGGCCTCTGGGCAGCAACCCGAGCATCTCTATGGAAGGTGACAGCAGGATATGTAGCAAGTACGGGGGATTCTCTTCTGTCTTGTCTTTGAGGCCCAATATGGTTCTCTCTCTTTTGCTTTACTCTGATCATTGTTATTATTATTAATAAAAAAAAGATTCAATTTAAAATTTTCTCCCCAAAATAATACTACTGTCTGTAGTTCTGTCATGGTGCCAGCTCCCAGTTCTGCAAGTTGCTTCTTCCATTACCTAAACACATAACTATAGAAACTAAATGTTAGGAAGCTTTTTTCAGAGAACATAAGGCAAAGCAATTAAGGTTGAGTAATAATGAAACCTTTACAAAATTAAAACTGAAATAAAAAATACTAATGTCTATCAATGCTCTGAAATTGTTTCAAAGACAAAATTACAAGCTTACGGGGATTTTTCAGGAAAAAAATGATCCCCAGAGAAACTATGGAAATATTAACTGTATACCAACAACAATAAAAAAGTGACCAATAAAATGTATTCAGCTAACTTTTTAACTTATCTCAATAGAACGGTTGGTAGTTGACCTAGATAACAACAGAGGTCTATGGAGAATGATCAGTGTGTGATCGGCAGGAGAAAACTCAGGAGAAATATTGCATCTGAGAGAAATTACTTAAGTGCTTTTATTTAGAGAGTTCTGGAACTATTAAAGGGAAAACTTTTAAAATATTCATCCTAGATAAATCTCCAATTCTTCCACTGGTATCAATGGTACTGTGCTGGTACAAGTAATCTCACATAGTTTATGTTCTTTCTTTTTACACACGCAAGGGCTAAGGAAACAATTTACACCCATGTTTTTTAACCAGGAATTGAACTCAGGACCTTGTGCTTGCCAGGCAGATGCTGTGCCAATGAGGTACATCCACAGCCCCGTTCATGGTTTTTAATATTCCATTTGAATTAAATCTTTAGAGAGAAAAATGCTACTTTCCTTCTTAATGTCAGATAAAGAGAAAAATGCTACTTTCCTTCTTAATGTCAGTTTCTATGGTTTTTAATGAATTAAGAAAATAAAAATATAAGAAAATAATACAAATCTGATGTGAGGCAATAGATGTAGTGGAAAGGTCTCCTACATTTTGCAAGGTCCACCACCTCTGTGATTATCTTCTGTAAGTATCCTTTCTGCACCTCTGAAGTTTATCTAAAAGAAGAGACTTGAGCCAGATGATTTGTATACTGATTTTCATTTATTATAATCTTTATATTAAGTAATTAAAAATATTAATTCTATTTAGAAATAGAATTGAAGATTCAGAACTTTGGGTATTCAGAATAAATATTCCCTAATGCATTATTTAAGGTATATACAAAATAAGCAACTTACTTAATTGAACATTTGAACAATATGTTCATAATTCAACATTCGAAAGCTTCTGAATGTAATTGAAAAAAACAGCCAGCACAGCAGACATGAAAACAGAACATATTCCAACTTGTAATAAGCAATCTTTACTTCTTTATTGATGTATTTAAAAATATAAACCTATCTCAGCTATCTACAAAATAAAGATTTCTATTTGTGGGCATTCCCCTCTATCAACAGAAAAATATTACTTTTGGGTTTAGGAAAGTTTTTGAGTTAAAGAACCAGTAAATTACCAGGAAATCCACCTATTAAATTTGACTTAAAATGTCAACATCTAAATAATTTTTAAATAATTAATGAATATATTTTGTAAGAAAAATTAAATCAGGTAACTATCAAGAAGGCACCCCTTTGGTTCATATACCATCATTTCTAAGATGGTGATACTCTTTCACCTAAATAATAATGCTTCTTATCTACTATAAGCATGACAGGTCAATATTGCAAGGGGTTAACTCACATCAACACATCTTCCACACACTTCCTTATTACCCAACATCCAGTTCTATAGAGAATAGAGAACAATAATTCCTCCCCCTAAACAGCAAATAGATCAATATCATAAACTGTAATAAGAGACTCACTCACTGGAATGAAATGGTCTTAGAAGTAGCATAAAAATGAACAAAAGTTCCAGGAAGAGATTTTCATTCATTTTAAAGAGAAAGTATTTGTTTAGCCTGCAAAAACCTTTGGAAAGGAGCCTATTTAGTAGTAAGGCATTCTTCTAATCATAAAAGGCAACAGATTATCTCATTTCCCCCAAAAAAAACTGTTTCTTATTTTTTAAGGACAATAAATTGAGCTATAAAGAGGGAAAGAAATCCTACTCCATGCCAAAAAAATCCAAAAGTCAAAAATTTATAGCAAAAATAAAATAAAGAATGAGATGCCCACTTCCTTAACTTCTACGTCAAAAGAGCTATCTCAGTGTAAATACTGTCTCCATACAATGTTTCTTCAAGTTTGTCTTCCAGTTTCCAGCAATTAGTTTAAAAATACAGTATTTGAACATTGCTTAAGTCCCATAGCAGTCTTTCAGAAACAACTGTTAAAAAGTAAGAATGAGACTCAGGATTTGAACAGTGATGGAGTAAAATAGAATTAGAATAAAGCTATCCATTCTGAAGGTTCTCCCAACAAGGAGAAACACATTTCTTCATTTAAGGCTGTGCCAGAAAGCAAATAAAACAGGACAAACATAACACACAAGAAGGAAGCAATGGCCTAGTGTGTAAAAGAACATTATCTCTATGAAGTGGAATGATATGATGGGATAAATTATACATAAGATACCAAATAATGAACAAACATTGACCTGAGAAGAAAAGAAATATTGTAGGAATAAATTGCTCTCGAATGAAACTGCAGTAGCCAAACTCTTCGGCACCAAAAGATCCAACCTGAAACTGCAGAAAATTTGAATCACCAGTGAGCATATATGAAAAGTACTCCTATTATGCTGAAGACAAGAATACAATGATGTATATCATGAGAGAAAAAAAATTAAGGGAAAAGAACAAATACACCAACTGTAACTAATAGGAATAAGAAAAATCCAAACAAAATGAATTAAACAATAAAGGGTCCAAAGAAAACATTTATCATCTAACATTTGCAATCTATAAATTGAGAGATTCACCATGACTAAGGAAAAAATATAGGTGAAAGACATACTTATATAGATCTATTTGGGGAACTGCTTGGTTCTCTAGTAGAAAGCAAGACTCATGAAAGAAAGCAACATCTCAATTGGTCTCACAAAGCCAGAAGAAAATGAACAAATGTAGTGTTTTAAGCAGAAACAGATATGAGCCAAGGAATGAGCCAAGGATTTTTTTTTTTTTTTTTTTTTTTTTTACCAAGGATCAAGCTCACAACCTCACACCTGCCAGGCAGGCATTTAACCCACTGAGCTAAATCCCCAGCCCGAGCCAAGGATTTTTATAATCAAGGAAGCTGTTGTCGTTATATGAATTTTTTTAAGGTTATTCATCTATCACAAAATACACCATATTGTATTTTAACAACAACAACAACAAAAAGCTCCGAATGTTTATTCCAGGTTACCAGGAGCTTAATCTAAACTAAAAATGAAATAATGAAGGAAGAATGGCAGATTTGATATTGATTTTTAAAAACCTAAAGATATGCCCAAAATAGTGGTGTTTGATAACAAAAGCATCAACTATGGAATGTTAAAAATGTTCCAGGTAAAATGGATTCCAGAATAAGAAAATTTCCTGAAAGTCTGCATAATGCAACTTTCTACAGATAAATCATGACACTTATCATTATATTAGCCTCTATTAAAGTGCATTTAAAGGTAAATATGGGTGTCATTGTAATTGCTGAGTCAGCATTGCCAAGCTTGCTTGACCATCAACACTCTTTCTTTCTGGGTAGAAATCTCGAAGACATAGGTGTGAGCAGAGAGTTCAC
>RJWM01038600.1:0-16625 GCA_004363535.1 Dasyprocta punctata | reverse complement strand
TTATTTCTTTAGTTATACATCCTTGTGCATTTTTGAAGATCTTTTTAGTCTTTTACATTCAGCACGTAACTGGTTAGTATGGTAATTTCTGTATTATTAGAGGTGTTAAGTATTTCTTGCATGAAGCAGTAATACTGTTTTGTACATTTAAACATTTCTTCTTGATTTTTCAATGGACCACAAATCATTTGTACAAAATAATATCTATTATTTAGATATACATATTATTCAATATTTAAAATCTTATATTTTATAGCACATATCTACTTTCAGGGATTTATGCATACAGACAATATGGAAAATTTAACTTACTCTTTAAAGAGACACAAAAAATAAAAGGCCCTTTCTTGTGGAAAGTGAGGAGTATATTTTATTGAGTGTTTTATCCACTGAGATTTTCATCAAGATCAATATAACCTCTTCTCAATTCATTTTTTTTCTAACAAATACAAAGATTGCTTCTTTTGTTTGTTTCTTGGTTTATATAGATCTAAAACCTTATCTTTAATTGGTTAGGTAAAAGCGACCTAATATTATTGCAGCTATTTTTTAAAAATTTGACCTGATTATATTTCCCATTACACAATTGTTTTAACTATTTTTTTTTCTATCCCGAACCCACTTAAGTTTTGTAATCAGTATGACTAATGGTCAGATTTATTGAGAGGTGATTGATGATTAACTAATTTCTAAGAACGCTAAAATCTAGAATTAAATTTTTTTTATATTTAAAGCAAAAGATGACCTTTTAAGTATCTTCCCATAAGTTGATTGACTCTAAATCACCATTACAAGAATGTCATAAACAAATCTTTTTCTGCAGGACTAATTGAGACTTATCATTCAAAATAGGTATAGCAGATGGAGTGGCAAGCTAAAAATTATTGAGCATTACTGAATGCTCTGGAATGTGTTTACCATCTATTATCTATTTGTCCTTGAAACAACTACATGAAAGATATTTTATGCATGAAAAATGTTTAGTGAGTAACTCAGGCAAGCCACTAGCAATTTGAAAACAAGGGAAGGCAAAACCAGTAATCGGTTATTGTAGGAAAGATCATGAAATGATTTATAAGTATTCAAACATAAGGTGAGTCCCAGATAAGGAAATAGAGCCACAGAACATTGAGGTGGCAAGTGCTGGGTTGAACATTAATATCACTAGAAAAATATTTTAAAATAAATAAATAAAAATAGATGATTATATACGGATTTCACTCTGTAGGCACTTATGGGTGCTTTCATGGAAAAAGCACTGTTCAAGCACCTACTGCAATAGACATGCAACACATAACAGTGCTGTAGTTAACAATCGAGTATTTACACAATAGTGGTCTTTTTTAGGCAATAACAGAGCCAAAATATTCCTCTCATCATGTGATATTATAGTTGTTCGAAGGTTATAACACAAGACAATACTTAACATATTAAATAACAGAGAGAGTATACGTAAATCCCACTGTTGGAACTGATAAAGATTTAGGGATAGTGTAGGAGTAGGTGATTTCTCTATGGCAAATTTGGACAACAAAATATCTTAGTATGAGAAGGATTGCTGCAACAAATGAGCAACTTAAATTTTGAAGAACTAAGGTGTAAAAATAGCAGAAACCCTAAGAATGCATGACATAAGGGAGAAGATAAGAGAAAAATGAGTAGTCACCCGGCCTCAGAGATTGAGCTATTCATGTTAAAAAGAATGTATACGAGAACACAAAATATATCCTGTATAAACACTGAAGCCTTTGCTGTGGTAGGAAAACACAGGATCCATGCAAATCACAAGGAAAAGATATTCACCTCTAGGGTACTGGAAATATAGTCCAGGAGATTTCTAGTTTCTTCTACAATGGTGAGCCTAACAACTTACAAATCTCTCACATTTGACCTGTTTTTACAAATTCAGTTGAACATTATATAATTCTACATTCAAGGTAAAATTCTTTGCATAGGGAAGATAATTGTCAAACTGTGTTTTTATTTCAACTATGCACAGACTCTCTGACAGTTGTATTATAAGTACACCAAATTCCGAGACAACCCTCAGAGGATTTTAATGAACATGTCCCATGTAAAAATATTCAGATAATTTTGAACCCTGAATGGGATCAAGGCAGAGGCTAATGAACAAATTATGTATTATTATAGTATCAAAATGGTTTGATTATTGTCTCTCATGCATGTGACTTCATATGCATAGTCTCAAGATTATGAATGAAAACATCACAGAAGAGCAGGTAAAGTGAAATAAATAAGTTGAGTTCATATATACTTGATCAATGAATGTTATCAATTTTCACACAGCCCAAGAAACTGGTAACTTTCTTGTTGAGTGCATAGTATAAATTTTAAATGACCTAGGGCACACCACGAAGAGAATTGCTAAAAAGCACTCTCAATTCTCTAAAAAAAAAAACATATATATATATATATATATATATATATATATATATATATATGCTATACTATGTAATGAGAAAATAATTTAATAGAATTCAATTTTCACTTAAAATAGGCATATACTCCATTATGTTTAAACTTTCCAAAGGTTAATTTCCATAAATGATATTAATAGACATAAGAGAAATAACACTTTTGATGGTTGATTACTTCTGTCTTCAGAAATTCAAAGTGTTGATTAAATTAAAATTAAAATCACTGAGGATTTCAGTGATCCTAAACCATACTTTAATATGTTATCATTTGTTTAGAAGACAGAACTAACTCATAAAATGTATAACGCCAACCTGTCCCATCCTATGCCTTCAAGAATACTTAAAGTGTAGACCTGATGTCCAGCACATTCAAATAGGCTATCCAGGGAAGATTACTAAAGGCATGCTACGGGGAATCTGTCTTTCTGCACCCTCCTCACGTCCAGCTTTTCTCCTCTGTATGAAGGATGACGAAATTATGGATGTTCCTTATCATGAGTAATTTTTAATGTTTAAGAGCCAAGGATGTAAAAGGAATATTCAGGCCCATACAACTACTTTAGGAAATCCTTTACAAGGTACCAAAAAAGCTGTATCAATTTGGCTTTTATGGATGTGAAGGTTGTTTTCTGCTTAAATCATATATTTTTCCTGTACTAACAAAAGCAAAAACCTCTTTTCAGTACCTGTTCATATTAGCATAATGTTTCACTCTTCACTCTCCGTTGTTCTTCCTCTTTTCTATTTAACATTTCTTGTTATCCTTTTTAACTTACTTCTTAACTTAGGCACTCTGAAACAGTTTTTGTATGATCAATATTCTCCAAAAAAATATAAAGTTCTATTTGGGAGTGACATAATATTTTCTCTCATCTCATGCTTATCACAATTTTTCTATTAGAAAGATCTATAGAAAATGAGAATTTTGCAAATGTATTTAAAATATTTGAATCTATGTGAATATTTACTACCAGGTTGGCTTTCACTTTTCTTTATAGTCAAGTTATGCTTTCTTAATGAAGAGCAGAAATATTCCAGCTAGAAAAACAGAAGACCATACACATTTCAATAAGAATAGAAAGACATAGCATAGTCATATCAAACTCACCTGGCTACCTTCTATCCCTCTTTCAGATTTTATATTAAATACAATTTCCTCAGAAAAACCTACATTAGAGTCATCAGCTCAGATTAGATCCTTCCATTACATTCTTCAATGCACCTTAGCATTCTTTTAATTTACACATAACAGTTTTTTGTTGTATTTCACTATCCTGCTAGATTGTAAATTCAATTAGCAACTAAGAAAAGAGGTCATATCTATCTATTTTTTTGCTTTGTATTTTGAATTCAGAATATTAAGCTATAAGATGATTCAATTCATTAGTATTTTCTCAGTTCCTACACTCCCCAATACAGTGAAAATTCCTATTCAAGAATTGTACCTTTATCTTTTATTTCAAATGTCTTCTGCAAAGAAATTGATGTCAGGAATAAAATACTTCAGTACTGGATGTGGTGGTGCATATCTGTAATCACAGCACTTGGGAGGCTGAGGCAGGAGGATTCCTGTGAGTCTGAGGCCAGTGTGGACTACATACTGAGTTCCAGGCCAGCCTGAAGTATACAGTGAGGATCTGTCTCAAAAAGCAGAGCAAAACAAAACAAAAGAAGAATGAAGTACTTTCAAAGGCTTTTAAATAAAAATCCAAAGGTATTAAAATTTCCTTTCAAGATTATTTAGTTGTAACTTTATTCTTTTGTTTTTAGCATAAAATTAAATTCTGCTTTTTTATTCAAATTGTGTATAATAAAGATGTGTTTGTCTTACTCACAAAACAGGTGTATCCTTAGCAAGTGTGTTGGTCAGTTCAGTCATTTCTTTAAATGTAATTTTATGAGGGACAAAGATTGAGGTTCTTTGTTTGTTTTTGTTTTGTGTGTTATTTTATGCCAAGCATGCAACAGTTGCTCAATAAAAATTAATTGTATATCTCCTAAATATCTCAAAGTTCCTTTTAGAATTTATTTTATAAGCTTTATGTTGCTCCTATGTCTAGAGAAATGTTTGTTCTTTTTCTGGTCTATAAGCCTGCTGGAATGAAATGGAAAGTTCAATATCACAGAATGAAACAAAGGTGAAATAAAATGTTGCTCTCCTTCATTCTGGCACACTACTCCCGTCACGACACCAAATTTCTTTGTGCCAAAATAATGGGATAGTGTATTCTATCTTGCAAGCCAACAATAACTGAAATCATAATAGGCTACATAGCTCCCAAGGAAAATGCTTAGTGCATCAGCAATAAACACGGGATAGATCTCTGAAATACTGCTTTCATTGGGATTCAGGATTTATATTCAAAACATTGCAGTTGCTGTGAGACACCACAATAACAATTCTACAGCTCAGTTTCAAAGGTCTAATAAATTAGATTCTTCCTTGGCTCAGTCAAAAATACTGTGTTCAGCAGTTTCAACAATGGAAGCCTCATCTAATTAAATTAAGTGCTGTCGAGACACATGCCAGCGACAGTACCTCGAGCTGATAGACTCAGGTTTGCAATATTGCTAATCTGGCATACAGCCACCAGGATGATCATAGACACTGAGCCAACAATTTGATCATAAATAACTGAAAGGCAAGAAAGGAGCAGTTTTCCTTTTAATGGGGTAGCAATATTAATATGAAAATTTATATTTTACTCCAACTATATATCTAGCACATTTTGGGAAGGTCACTTTATTATTAAATTAGACATTTTTCTTGTAAAAGGACTCTGCTCATCCTTATTTTTATATGCTAGTAGATTTTCTTCCAAAAGTATGTGCACTAAAAATTGCAAATGCTGCTTGAAGAACAGAGAGTTTGCTTGAAAATGCAGGGTTTATTCCCAATAGTTCTCAAAGTATAATGAATGAATAACTACTTTCCTCTGTTTGCTTTTCTAAAAATTACTTTTGCTTGCTAGTGTGTTTCTTTTAGTAGTTTTAAGAATAAACTCAAACTAAAGCTTGCATCTTAAAAAATTTCTCTTTAGAAATTATTGAATTATAGTATTTATTGGTGACCTTCTTTAAATACAAAGAAACTATACTTTTACAATCTGAGGACATTGAAGTTTTCAGCAAGCACATATTGGTATATGGCTTATATTAACAAAATCAAGTGATATAAAACATCAGTGATTTTATTATCTGATTATTGATTCAATTAATAATTTGATCAAGATTGATTAGAAGATTATTTTCAGTATACTAACAAGATATTGTTACATACATTGATTTCAGTCATAGTTGGACCAAATTGGCACAGTATATGTATATAAGCAAAAGCCATAGTGCAAAGTTCTTAGGTTAAGTAACACTGAATAAAAATATTAAGCTATACGTTATCAAAAAAAAAAAAAAGAAACTAGGTAAAAATACAATTGTCAGTGAAGCAGAATTAGTGTCATGACCTCTTACCCTGGCTTTTGAAATTCACAAAAATTCTACAGTTTGACATGTAGCCACAAGGGTCTGCATAATCTGAGAAACATAGTCACAGAATGATATGTCGAATGTATAGAGAATTTAAAATGTCAGGGCAAAAAACACTAAAGCTTTAAACATGAGGCTGTCAGTCAAACTCTGAAATCTAGAAAAATAAGTGAAAATATTTCAATTTTACTGTATAGTACCAGCTCTAATGGAAGAGAAATCTTTGATATAGTATGGAATGGTAATGAGTGGATCATGAGGCAAGCAGTCTGAAAATGTCAAATATAAGTAACTTTTTAAAATAAGAACAGATAACAGTACAGCCTTAAAGAAGCTTTAAACAAGATGCAGTTAAAATTCATAAACAACAAGATTTTGTGATGTTTCCCTTGAATTAGTGAATTCTGAAATCCTGACATTAATATTTATATATTTATATATTAATTAAGCAATTAACTTTCTCAGAAAATGGAGCAAAATTATTATGTTTATTAGTCGGGGAGAAGGGGAATCTGGAGCCCAATTTGGAAGAAAGATTAGATGTAAGAGGTTGGGAGATTGGTCAACAATAATGAATACACTGGACTTTCCCTAATAATTGTTCAATAGCATTATCCCCTTTTATTGAGGCTGACCAGAGATTATATAATGATATAATTTATATGATTCACTATATTGAGCTGAAAGATCCAGATGACTATTGGTCTAATTAAGAGAGTATTATCCTCTTCAAATAGCGTAGTATACATGGTACTTCAGACATTAAATCAAGATTTGCATGAAGATTTCTAATTCTATGTAATTTGACATATCAGAAGTTAAAGAGGGAGGAAAAAGAAAACAGTATTTAAAATGCACTTTAAAAAACTTAAAGATTAGTGATGATTATTAGCATGATCACTATTGCATTAATACCAGAAGAAAATGAATACCTGACCTTGTCTTGTTAATTCTTCTTCCTTTGGGCTCCTGATCAAATGCCCATAGACAGAGGAGAGCATGTGGAGATTTTATAACTTTCCTTTAGAAACAGTGAGATTTAGAGTGAGACAGTAAAATTCAGGTTCTTTTATGTTGACATCTGGATGCTTGTGTTGTTTCCAACTTCGTACTTTTGAAATATGAATATAATATGGTATATTAGAAGATAGTCAGATGTTGATTAGGTTGTAAGGGTATAACTTTCATGATCAGAATTAATGTCTTTATGAAAAACACATCAGAGAGAAGCCTCTCACCTTTTCCATTCTGTGAAGGCACAGACAAAACATCATTTATAAACTATTAAGTGGGCTTTTTGTAGATGCTGAATTTACTGATAACTTGATGTTGGACTTTCCAGCTTCCAGAACTACTAGCAATAAATATGTTGTCTCATAGCTTTCTAATACAGGACATTTTGTATTATCCAACTGATCAAATTAAAACAGTATACAAACAAGATACTACACCTTCACATTTATCACTTCCATCTTAAACTTTGGTGGCCTCCAATAAGCCATGGGTGGTCATTGTGGTTAAGGACAGCAGATCCAACAGTTTCCTCTGTCCCTACAGAAATTAAGATGACCAGTAGGTATTGGTGTTTTAGGCTTTCTCTGGAAAGCACAGAAATGGATGAAAACTTGGAAGTATATCAGTCCATCACATCCTAACTATAGCTAGATCCATATCTCAGATCACAACCACTCTTTAACCACTTTCCTTTATAGGGGAAAAGAAAAGGATATCAGGAAGCATCAAGCCACTCAAAAAATGGGTAATGAGGTTTTTGTTTTTCTGATATAACTGGTTTCATCCACTTTTTCCTAGGAGTATATCTTTATTTGACTTTATTTGATATTGAAAATGTTTATTTCCTTTCATTCTTTCACAATGCTAATTTGTAGGACAAAGGGACACCCAAACTATTGAGAAAAACAATGTGAGATCATGCAGCCCTTCTGACATATATTTATATGTCATATTATTATTTAAAAAAGAAAAGATATAAATCTGTATATATGTATATGTAAGATAACTAAAACAAACACATTGCTGAATGTATTCATTATTGAGAAACAACAATTAATGCTCATATGATTAGGTCAATATTACATGTCTATATCTGTTAATGTAAGTAACCATTTTAAAGAAAACAATACGCAATATTTCAACCATTGTCAAGTTTCTATCATCCTGCTTTGTAAACCTGCAATGTCACTGTTGTGCATTTACTCTAGTCGTTTGTTTGTCTCTTTTGCTTGCTGTCTTTGTTATATATGTCTTTTTTCTTCACTTAAATAAAAAAATAAAAATAAAAAGTTTAACCCTAAAGCTACCATGAAAATTCTTCATAGAATATGAGTGATGAGAAAAAATTGTGGAGATATGTACATTCTTTACTTTATCTGTTTTCAAAGACTCTCAATGAAGATTTTATCAACAAAATGATAGTGGAAAATTTACAACCAAATCTTATTATAATAAAGGTATGTTAATTATAAAATCCTCAAAGAGAAAATCTCTAATTCTTATGGTGTTATGGCTTATATCTGGATGTTCCTTCAAACTCTCATACATTCAAAGGCGGAGCTATTGAGAGTGATTGGATCATGGGTGTGATACTGGATTGGTTTAGCAAAGTAGTTTAGCAAAGTTTTACATGTGAATGATGGATTTACTGAAGAAGGAAAATCTACCATGTGTGTGGATAACACTAACCAATACACCTGTAGACTTTATAGAATAAAAAGAGAAATCAGAAGGAAGTCTGCTACTTCCTGCCTGCCATACCATGAACTGTTTCACTTCTGCCATGCCCCTCTTCCATGCCATCCTATGGAACTACATGACTGTAGACTGAAACCTCTACAATGTGTGAGCTGAAATAAACTTTTCCTCCTTTAACTTGAGTGGTTTGGAAATACTGTCCTAGCAACAAGAGAATAACAAAGGCAGATTTGGTACCAAAAGTGGGGTTGTTTCTATGACTGGACCTGACCATGATGTTCAGAAGCCTTTGGTAGTATGTGCTGGGGGAGTATACAAAGGTTTGGAGCTGCAGCCGAAGAAACAGGCCTAGAGTTCTGTAAGCTCAGCTTGATGATAGATGGTGGTCCAAGTTCAGAAGACCAAAATGTTGAGTGCAATGCAGTTGGAAAAGACCAGGTTTGTTGTGGTGTATGTTTTTAAGTTCCCCCAAAGTCTCATGTGGTCATGGGGGGGGGGATTTCTGAAGCTGCTGTATCTAGAGTTTGTGATTGGTTCATTGTCTAATACTGGGATTAGTGATGTGAGTGCCACCCCTGCCCTAGGTCGGATAGCCTGAATACAATATGAGGGAGGAAAAGATGTTTGATTCCCCCTTTTTGTTCTTATTGCTTTTGCTGTCTTCCACTACCATGAACTGTTGTTTCTCTGCCATGCCACCCTGTCTTGGAACCAGCTGATTATGGACTGAAAATTCTAAAAACTGTGAATGTTTCCCTCTTTAACTTTGTGTCTCAGGTATATTGTTCCAGCAATAAGAGAAAAGTAACTAAGATATGGTTTAAGAAGTTTAAACTGAAAACAGATTGTGTGGGCAGTTAGACTCCAGGCCATGTGTATTATCGTTAAAAATGTGTCTGCGTTTTGTTCATGTCCAGAGACATTGGGTGGGGGGACTGAGATTAAGGGCAGTGAACTAATTAATCTGGCAGTAGAAATTTCAAGTCAATCTAAAGTTGAGGTGGTGACATGGTTACTGTTTGCATCTTTTAGCCTGCTGTACCTTGAAAATCAATAGTAAGCAAACTAGCAGAATGATTTAAGTAGTTTTGAGTTTGGCCAGGAAATAAATTCTGATAAAGTTGTGACCTGCAAAACGGAAGAGAGGAAAACTTGTTTGCTGAAAAGATTAGTATTAAAAAAACAAGTATTTTGGAATAAAAGAATAGAAATGATGGCCTGAGTACATCACAAAGACCATCCGAATTCCACTCTTTGCAGCCTCAAAATTGCTGAGGTGAAGGAATTTGTTTTAAGAGAGCCCTCCTTCACAAAAAAAAAAAAAAAAAAGAGAGAGAGAGAGAGAGAGTCAGTCCCTTGGAACCATATTCTGGAATTTTTCCCTCAGGATTGTGTTCACAGCATGCAACAATCCAGGCACCCGACTCCTAAAGCCCAAAGAGAAACCATGAGATCCGTGGCCACCAACAGTGCCATAGGGATGGGGCCATGCAAGTCATTTGGCGTTCATTTCTTTCTGAGCATTGGCCTAGATGCTGGACAAGGGATTACAGGATTTGGTGGTTGCCCTGATGGATTTTAAGTTTGGTTTGGTCTCATTTTTTTATATTCCCACTTTTATATCTTTTGGAATGACAATGTTCATTTTGTTCCTTTGTATATTGAAAGCATTTATCTTTCTTTTAATTTTTACAGGGACTTGTATATAAATTTGCCTCATAGAGGACAATTTATTCTTGGAATTTTAAATAATGCTGAAACTGTTAGGACTTGACAACTCTTAGAGATGGACTAGATGAATTTTGCATAAAGGGATGAGGATTAATCTTTGGGGGGAGCCAAGAGTAGAATGGTATGTTTGTACCTAGACGTTCCCTCAAAGCCTCATGTACCCATATGGGGGGCTTTTGGGAGCGACTGGATTATGGTTTTGTGGTACTGGATTAGACCACTGAATGATTTAATATAGTTCTGGGGGTAAATGATGGACTTACTGAAAAGAAAAGGCCTACCATGGTTGTAGGTGTCACAAACCAATACACCTGTAGCCTGTATAGATTAAAAAGGGAAAGCAGAATGGAAGTTTCTGCTTCCAGCAACCATTTCTCCCCTGTCTGTCCTTCTGCTATGCCAGCCTGCCTTAAAGCCAGCCGACTATGGACCAAAGTGTCTACAATGTGTGAGCTAACATTTGTGGATGTCATTTCATTTGTGAATGTCAGATATTTCATCTCAGTGGCAAGAAAGTGACTATGACATGTGGTAAGAATGGTATTAAAAAAGTTAAATTGCTGAGAAACAAAAGAGTAGCCCCAAAATAGTGAAAAATTTCATAATCATGCAAAAGTAATGGACTTTAAAATATTAGAAAATACAATATAGTAACATAGCATAACATAAAATGGAAGTAGAGAAACTATTTCTCAATACAAGGAAAAGTACAAAAATACAGATAAGAAACAAGATGTTTTGTCCTGTTTTAAAAAATTGCTATAGCACCCTAAACTTGCCACAATTCACAACCTGGATCAAACACCAGCCATTAACATGAAGAGAAGAACTTGCACCAACAAAAATAGGTATGACTTGCTGAAGGCTCATAATCTTTAGCATTTTGAGGCAATAAAATATCTTAAAATGGAGATTTTTTTCCCTTGTTTTGTATAGACTAATGCTTTTAGACAGTAGAATAGAATATGGCTTAAATATAAATATTTTATCTATTTGGGAAACATAAAAGTTATATGATGTATTGTGACAATTGCTTTATTTGCCATGTTCAGGAACTAAACCTACAACATTTCTCAATCCTCTTTTATTTCTAACTGGTACTGGAATGAATGCAGCTCATTTTTGTAACATATGTAAAACAGTCACAACGTGACTAAAACCTTCTCATAGCTTTTTTTTCTGTATTTTAAATCATATTAACAATAATTTTATTCACTTAGTGACTGAGTTTCAATCTCTAGTTTTTCAGTGGGTTTACTAATTATTCTTAAAAAATTCCCCAGATGCATATTCATCTCTCGCATTTTTCACAGTATTATACCTAAACATTTATTTTAAAAATTTGCGCACTTAATCTGAAGAGTAATTGGTGTAAAGACTTGTAAAGGATTAAATATGTTTGTTCTAGTTTCATAGGAAAACGTAGAAGTATATTGCCAGATCAAATAAAAATATAATTAATAACTCTGAAAATATTAAATGATGAATGACAGAAGGGATATCACATTTGAAGTCAAAGCAGATCTACCAATTTGTTTATAAACCAAATTTAAAATTTTATGAAATCTAAAAATGGTAAAATTGCAGAAATATGAAAGACTGTTAAACAAACACCATTTAAACCAGTCTTGTGAGACATTCACTTTATTCTCTGAATCTGATACCATGTGACATCTGACTCTTCCCCAAAGTCAAAATGATCACAAAAGGTAAACATTTTTAATTCAGTCAGGACATTCAGGCAGCTAGGACAGTACAATTAAAGATATTTATGAAAAAGCTTTCAGACTAACTACAGAAATGTGGCAAGAAAAATGGGGCAAGCATGTGTAAAGCAAGGAGGAGTCATTTGAGGTGGTTTCATAGTAATGTGTCATGTACTGTAATAATATTTTATTAAAATTTAAACATTAATTGCATTTCTCCTATATAAAATCCAAATTCTGAAGGGTTGAAATTCAGGGCATCGTCTTTATTTAATGAAGCGGCTGAAGTCAAGACTGAAGTGCTATTCATTTTTGTATATCAGGTCTCTTATCTAAAGTATGTTTTAAAAGTCTCAGGCCAAGTAGTCACATCAAGCAGCAATCTCGTTGCAGCTCCAAGCATGATCCATCTTCCTGCCTTACATTCTCCTTTCTCTTCTCATTTTCTATGCTTATCACTTATCATTCAAATCAGTTTCCAGACACAGTAGAGGGCATTCAGACTTAGCTTTCTGTAGATAATAGCACATGTGCCCACACATATAACATATGTACTGTATAAAACACTAATGCATATGTATTTGAATATCCTTCAAATATTCACTTATCATAGGTTTGCTTTTCTCCCTCACATATTAACTTTCATATCAAAGAAGTAAAAATACCATTTCAGTTAACACCTTCCCCACTTTAAAGAATTATAAAATTCCTAGAGCTGTATCTCTGGATATAACTGGCTCTGTCATTTTCTTTCATAGGTGCTGAGTTTTCCTGGGTCTGACCCTCTTTTGACAGTCCATCAGATAAACCATCAAAGAAATTTCATAGGTGTCATGAAAGAACCTTCACTTTGATTACCAAAGTTAAACCTTCTTGCTTTCAGATTTATTTATATATAGTAGAGAGTAGTGGCTGAAATCAATAAACCTCTCAATCAAGCTATGAAATAACATCACATCATCAGACAGATGTAATGGAGTTGAGAAGGGTCAGAAGAGGGCACCTCGAGTGATGAAGGGGATGAACTGGCTTTCATGTGAGTTTAAACTTAATCACCTGATCACAATGTGGCTTGGTTGAAGCTTTTTTTGGAGTCAAAAGTTTGCATAAAGTCAGAAGACGTTTGAAAAGGACAATATATTTTCCAACTTTTATAGAGTTAAAACATTATACATGCTTCTATTATTTAAAAGTGATTTTTGAAGACATTTAAAATAGTATAAATTAAACAATTATTATTAACCAATATGCTAAGACTATGAATTATACGGGTATTATACCAAGAAGAGTCATCTACAAATTATATTGATAAGATCACAAAAAAACATGGCTGGTAGTTTTCTAAGTGGGTAATACATGAATCTGTCATATTGAAGAATTTACTTTTTAGGAGTTAAAGTTGTTTTTGTGATGGGCAATGTAAATTATAAAATGTAGATTTAATTTTCTGGCAAGATTAAATTTGAAAAAAAGTCTGCAGAATTGGTAGATTTTGTCACGGGAAATATGTATTAAGCATCAATTTTGTGTGTATATTGAGGTAAATTCAAAACCATAAGACGTTTATAAAATTCTGTTTATATTTAATTTGACTTTGTCTACATTCAGAATGATGAATACCAGTATGAAGAAAGTCAGAGTGATCCTAAAATAAGTAATTCTATCCTTGCATTTAAATCCCCCAGATATTTAGAAACTTTAACTTAATAAAGAATAGTGAATTATGAAATAGTAAAGAGCTAAATTTAATTGTTATATGATACTTTACTTACTCAAACTCCAGTGTTTATCAAAGGCAATGATCACTTGCTGAAACCAAGTGTCTTGCATTTTAAAGTAGATCCTGTACCGTTTATATTTCATTGAGATTTTCAGTGCCATTTTGGCAAAGATAAAGACATTTAACAAGGTACTCTAATATCAATCATAAATCATTTCTTAATGGAAAGTGCACATCTCTTACTGAGATAATGCTTTCAAACTTTAATACTTATTAATGTCTTTTACATATAATATAATCTTACAGTACTCTAACTATAAGCACTAATATTTCTCGTGTCACTGTTATTCTTACTATAATTTCCTATAGGTTTTTTTTTTGAAGAACATTCTAGACATAGAACGGAAACTCTTTTTCCTTTACTTGTGGTTTATTTTGGGAATAATATGAATAATATATTTTTTATATTATAGCAACTTTAAGCATATACTGCACAAAAATTTTGTTTTAAATATAATTTACTGATGATTTCAAACAAATATATATATTATTTTTCCTTTCTTTTTCTGCTACCAGATTTTATTAATTTGTTTAGTGTCTGCAATGTTGACACTTAGTATTAAGCTAGTTCTTTCTGGTTCCTTTAAAAATCTTAGCTGCTTAACACAACTCAGGTTCATTTCCCATACACATAAAGATTGATGGGATTTGGGAAGCCTCCTTCCATCTGGTAGTGGGACCATCTGGAACACGTAGCCTCAAAGGACACCAGGGCAGTGAAAAAGAAAGATGGAAGAAGACATTCGCTCTTAAGAGCCTCAGCTGAGAAATGACACATAGAGGTTCTGTTCAGTGTCCTCCTGTTCACAGGTTTTAAAATTAACTTAAAGACTGAAGGCAACATGGAAATTCAAGGAGAGTAGGGAATATTTAATGAGCACGAACTGTCCCCATAATAGGTTTACAATGCTAAATATATTTAAAACCTTATTGTTTTGTGTGCCAGTATTAAACCACACCATTCAATCCCAAGGGGTAACAAAAAAAGCATGAAACATATACATGGAGTGATCAAAATATTAGGTGAGTGTTTAAGTTTAAAAAAAAACCCAATTATTACTGCAAAATACACATTGATGAGTCCCCCTCAAAAATCTGCCCATGTTTCAAATAGTCTTACTCCGTCATTTTTGCCTCTTTCTGAAACAGTTCTGGATATCCTCTTTCATGTGTGTCTCTGTGAAGTATGACAAATAATCTGGTGAATGCTAACAAGTGCCATCCAGTGAAAGCCCAGGCTCATAATGGTGCATCTCCATCCATCTTATTCATCAGATATGGCACTGTGCAACTTGTGGTCTTTCTGAAAAGTCACACTGGCCATGAAAGGTAAATGTTTTTGAAAAGATGAGGATATTATGCAGCCAAAACAGCATAACTAGGATGCTAAAGAAAGAAAACTTTCAGAACTGTTTCAGTATGTGGCAAGAATGTGATAAGTATATTTGAAGTGAGGGAAAGTATTTGGAGAGGGATTAATGATAGTATCTTTTACTGTAATTGCTAAAAATTTAAACTTTTACTGTATTTTTATCACACTAAGCTCTGATGAGTAATTCACCATCTATTAACCAAATGTAGCTACCACAGATCAAGAAACAATAAATTATAAGCACTAAGAACTACCTTCAACCCTACTTTCTGTGTACTCTGTAACAGTACCAATAGGCTAATGTCAAATTCCATAATTCAGCTTGGATTGTTTTGTCATTTATGTAACCAGGATCCTTCAATTTGTTTTTGGAATGTGGATTGTTTTCTCAACCTTTTGTATATAAATTTATGGAGGTTATTAGGTCAGGGATGTGGGTCACAGATACAGAATCCTAGTTAACTAGCCATCCTTTGTGTAAAATATAGAATTTATCAAGGGAAAGCAAACTGATATTTAGGAAAGTGGTGAAGCATATATGCTTTTGAGAACCATAATTTTCCAAAACTGTATGGGGAATATAATATTCTTTGTGCATCATGGCCAAGATTTGAGCATAGAATGCACCAAAGTTTGTCAGTAGGCTGGGCCTGCAACAGAAGCACCTGAAAAAAAAAAATAGTGTTCTCACTGTAGCTTATATTTTCATAGATGTGATGGAAATGGAGCAGGAAATGCCCAACTTCTCTAAGTAGAAGAAATATACGGAGTCGTCATTAAACCCAGAAACAATTCTAGACACTATATATTCAGAATGACAAGGCCTACATACCTAGGGCCCTGTTAACTTACAGTTTTAAAGGTCAGAAAGATTGAATTCGACCTTGCTGTCTCTCCCAGATTTCTCCCTATAGCTAAACAAACTCCCCAGCAAGTGATCAAAAAGGGGAAGAAAATGAGCCTGCAGTCAACCAGGTTTGTCTCTCATATTGCCTACAGATGAGTTCACTTACGTTAATAGTAATAATACATTGTATGAATATAGACAGCATAGGTAGTCTTAGTAGGCACAAAGCTAGTTTTCAGATTTTTTCAGTTTTCAGATTTTGATATGAAGAATAATTGAGTTCTGAATTTTCTCATACATGTCTATTGTTTCAAATGTGCACATATTTCCTGAGTTTAAGCCTACTAAGGGGATTCCTTGGTCATAAAAGATGTGCATGCATACCTTTAATGGATAAAGCAAGAATTCTGAAATAAAATGGGATGGCAGAAAAAGGTTACATGTTAGTTTTCTTATATATTCTGCTTGGCATATTATTCAATGTAATGAATAAAAAGATACAAAAGTAGAAAACTTTTATTTACACATTAAAAGTTGTTACTAAATCAATATTTTA